>PVHP010023893.1:6574-27123 GCA_004024765.1 Zapus hudsonius | reverse complement strand
ATGAGTGAGTGGGGGGTGCTGAGTGGGGGATGATGGGTGAGTGGGGGGTGATGGGTAGAGGGGTGATGGGGGGCCGTCCCACCCCAGGTTGGAGCTGCTTCTGCTCACAAGTGCACCTGGCGCGCAGGGTTTTCAGAAACAAGACAGGCAAATGTGAATTGAGTTTGGGAAACCCATTTTGTTTGAAATGATAAACGAGTATGTTTTGTTTTGATTTTTTTTTAATGCACGACAGCGCTTTTCCAAAGTTACTTCCATTTCTGCCACGTGTAAAGTTTTCCCTTATATAACTTGCATGTGATTAATTGCATAAGTCCTCGATCGTGTGGTTCACTTTCTGGATTCTGTGTCTTATTTTTGTTAGTCGCTGGGATTGTTGACACTCCACCTTCCTTAAACTTATTTTTCTCATTCACCTTTTATGATCCGAACTAAATCACTCATACTTTGTTAGAAAGCCCCACGAAGTGTGAGTAAGAAAGGGAGTTACTTATTTCAAGTCATAATCCATGAATTTTCTTATGGTGTTGGGAAGTCAGGATGCATTTAAAAAACGCTGTGGTGAAAGATTTTGTTAGTCTTGGGTTGGTTTGTTGCTTTTTCGAGATAGGGTCTCACTCACTCTAGTCCAGGCTGACCTGGAACTCACTCTATTTCCCAGGCTGTCCTCGAACTCATGGCAATCCGCCTACCTCTGCCTCCTGGGTACTGAGATTAAAGACATGCGTCACCACGCCTGCCCACCTAGTCTAAATAGGTACTCAAATTGTGCCATAGGAAAGGAGAAATAATGGCTGGTGTGTTGTTCACAAGTGCAGTGTTGACCAAGGTCCTTGTATCTTGAATAATTACTTAGCACGAGAGATTTTCTGTAAATAGAACTGCATACAAAATGTTTTTTTCTCTCTCTAAAACTGTTTACTCATAGCTTTAGTTGACTTACAGTTTTCTTATGATAACCTGTAATTTCACAAGTTTTAAAATGCACTGTTTAGGGCTGGAGAGATGCCTTAGTGGTTAAGGCACTTGCCTCCAGTGCCTAAGGCCCAGGGTTCAATTCCCCAGTACCCACATAAGCCAGACCCACAATAATAATAAATAAATTAACCAACTTTTAAAGGGAAAAAGGGCTGGAGAAATGGCTTGGCGGTCATGTGTGCTTCCTGTGCAAGTCTGTGAGGGTCGGAGATCTCAGTTCAAATATCCAGTTCTTGTGTAAAACAACATGATGTCAGCAGTCTCTTGAGAACAGAGACCCCTGAATCTTCAGAGCTTTACAAGCTCCAGAATTGGGGGGGGGATCAAAAACAAGATCAGAAAGTGATGGAGCAGGACTCCAGCTGTTCCACTCAGCCACTCCTCCCACGTGGTATGGGGTTCCCCAAAGCGTGGACATTACACACACGGCAGCCAAAAAAAAACAAAAAACAAAAAGGAAAACCAGCTGAGCCAGCAGCTGAAACCAAGACCAAAGTGGTCCTAGTTAGGTCCTATTCTGAGGTAATGGCAGAAAAAAAATTCCTCGTGAATGCCCACCAGAGCAAGTGTGGCTGGAGCAGTGTGTGGCTCCTGACCTTAGTTTCTGTCACTGAAGACCCTTTGGAATATGTAGTGAGGCACCTGTGTCTTCTGTGAGGACTCGCTCTTGACACTCACCTAAATCAGTGTCTAGATTCCGAAGCTACAGAAGAGTTTGACTCTTTCTTACATGGGACCTCTTCCTACAGAGGCCAATAGCGTGCCTGAGCCAGTCTGGCACTGTTCCGCACATTCTGTGACTAGAACTATTTTTAACTCTTGTCTTAGGAAGAGTGAAAATATTTAACTTGACCTATTAGATTTTATTCTGTAACTGAAGAACCTTGGTGCTGATCTTCTAGGTGGGGAGGGCTGGCAGGGCTCATCCTTTTTTTGGATGGGAGGGGGATTAATTTGTTTATTTCATTGCTTCTAGATGACTTGAATCTGTCTCTTAAATTACTTGGAAAGGAAGGCTCAGGGACCATTGCAGAAGAGGCGGCAAAAAGAATGTAATAGCCAAAGGAAGGGGCAGAATGCTTTGCAATACTGTCTTCCAGACCCAGAGTGGTCTAGACAGTCGTGTCTGACCTGAGTAATAGGAGGAAAAAATGATGACAAAATAGAAGAGACTAGTTGGAAAGAAGAAGGGATTCAGTGCAGGGGAGTTTTGAGAGGGGTAAAGGGGGTGATAGGAGCAGATTTTGTGATCATGGTATATTGTTGATATTTATGAAAGTTGTCAATAAAGTTTCAAAAGGCAATAAATAATAAAAATAAATTACTTGGAAGGGCTTGCTCCCACCAGTCCTGGTTTTTCAGTTAGGTAGAAATGTTGTGTGGACAAGTTGTGTGTTGGTACCATTTCCCTCCTCCCTGCCCTCATTCTACTGAGGGCCCTCATCCGTGGGATTGCTGGTATGCACCATAGGTTTGTCGGTTATGAGTTGTGAGAGCAGCAGTCAGCTGTTTTTTATTGCGGAGGAGCCAATGCCTCTGGATATTCCCACCTACCTTGGCTCTTACAATCTTTCTGTCCCCTCTTCTGCAAAATTCTCTGAGCCATGGTAGGTGATAAGTATACTTTAGTGTTAAGCTCTCAGCAGCTTCTGGATTTCTGCTTTGGCACTATGAGTATCCTCAGTGTCTGTCTCCATCTCCCTGTTGCTGGTTGTCAGGCTCGCTGTGGAGACAGCACTCTAGCTCATCTGGACAATTCCTCTGTAGTTTCACCTGGGCCCTAGCTAACATGTTCATCTCAGTTCTTGCTGCCTTCTGAAAAAAGGAAAACAGATTCTTCAGTGGAGCATGAGATTAGCATAGGTTAAATGGAATAAGCATTGGGATGTGTGTTTGGTTGGTTTGGTTTTAATTTTTATTATTTGCAAGCAGAGAGAGATAGAGAGGAGAGAGACAAAATGGGTTTGCCAGGGCCTCAAACCACTGCAACTGAACTCCAGATGCATGTGCCATTTTGTGTATCTGGCTTCACATGGATACTGAGAATCGAACCCAGGTGGTTAGGCTTTGCAGGCAAGCACCTTAACCCCCGAACCACCTCTCTTAGCCAAAGACTAGTGGGAGCTTCTCATTGGAGTCCATGATGTTGGTCCCCATAGAATTCTGACTCTCATTTCCTTTCCTCGGCTCTCTTAGCCAGTCAGAGAGCCATTGGTTACCCACCTAGGCTGGGTGCCACTATTGCACAGTTGTGTGCTTCTTGTCAGGCTGGTTGCTTTTGTATAGCAGTGTTCCCTGCTTGCTCACATCGCTGTTGGCCATTTTCCCCCAGCAGCTCATGTAGCACTTTCCAGCACTATACGGGCAAACCATATATGGGTGTCTATAGAAAGATAAATGTGTAACTTCATTGAGCTAATGGATATGGTTCAAGACCCTGGATTCAAAGCCTTGAAATAAGCAGCATATCTATAGGATATTCATTTTACTTCCCAGATGCCTGAATTGTGTTGATGAAGATTAGATCTTGGTTAAAATGAGATATTCTTTTAGATTGTTCTGTGATAGATTGCAGTTTTTTTAAAGTGGGTTTTGGCTGCCAAAAAAATAAATAACTGCTAATATCATTTTAAATTTTTGCCTGAAAAAGGATTGTGCCAGCCTTGGTATGGTGCATTGATAAAATCTGAAATTCAGTGATGTAGAAAATGCCTTTTTGACAGTAATAAAAATGGCATGGTTACAGTGGAATTCGAGGTTAAGATCCAATTCTGCTGACTGCGCAAATCACTGTTTTCCATGCTTCCCTTAGCCAGCTTGTCCTTCGCTGGCAGGTAAAGAAATCAGAGGAGAGGAGACCAGCGTGGACTGGTGACTAGGAAGTAAAATGTAAGTTGGATCATCTCTTTACGTGTGATGCATAAGGTACATATAGTACATGGGTAGAGAAAGTGGAGGTGTTTTGTTTTCATAGAGTGTTATTTGGGGCACTTGCCTTTTGTTCTAATGGGAAGATCTTCCAGAAGTTTTCCCTGTGCTGCGGCTTTCTAATTCTGTCTTGACAGCACTGGGGCTCTAGCTTCCCCACTGAGCTATACCCCAGCCCCTTCAGTCTTTCTTCAGAACAAACCCTAACTGATGTGGTGATGGTCCTTGGGGGAAAGAAAACCAGAATGCCAGAAATTGAAGGTAGAATTAATATCCAGTAATCTTCCTAAATTCTGTAATGGTATTAAAATGACAGACATGTTTGAGAAATTAGTGTCTGATTTACTTGCAAATTCTTTACGTAAATGAAATCAACACTTAATCTAGGTTGTTAAAAATAACATGAAGACATTTTGTTTCTCACTACTACCCATCAGAGATCAAATATTACCTGGTATTTTCTGTATATTGCTAACTTTTCAAGTCTGATTTTCTTTTTTGTTTGGTTCTTTTTGTTTTTTCAAGGTAGGATCTCACTCTAGCCGGGGCTGACCTGGAATTCACTCTGTAGTCTCAGGGTGGCCTCTAATTCAACGGCCATCCTCCTACCTCTGCCTCACCAGTGTTGGGACCAACAGCGTGCACCACCGTGCCTGGCTGGCAAATGAAAAGGTTTTTCAAAAGTTATACATCTTTGTAAAAGAAAAATCTTATCAAGAATAGTTTAATCCTGTGGCCATGCATGTTGGGGGTCTGTAGTGCTAGAATGTAGAAGGTGCAGGCAGAGGACCAAGGGGTCAGGGGCATCTGGAGCTAGCTAGTAACAACACTGTTGAAAAGAAAGAAGGCAAGATAGCTTGAACAGTGCTTTACCTTTCATCACACTGGATTTCCTCCAAGGTAGCTTCATTGTTCCTGCCATAACTGCTTTCCTTCTTTATGGCAGCACACTGGCTTTTTTTCCCCTTGATTTATTTCAGTAAGTGTATTAGTGTTGCAGCTTTCTCATTGGCCTTCCTATAGTCAGCTGTTTTATATGTTGGTTTTTTATTTGAATTTCGTTTTCAATGTTACTGCTTTTTTTCTTTTTTTCTTTGCTTTTCTTGTCTCAATGTCATCATTGACCATCAAATATCTATTTTTGTAAAATGTCACATGATTTTTATTGCTGGGAGATGAAGGCAAAGCAATTCCGTCTTCTGCGGGAGTTTGTGCAGTGTGGCAACTGTCAGGTCTACCTGAAGCCCTTTTTAGCCTGGCTGGTCCGTCTAAGTAGTGAACATGGCTGCGCTCCTAAAACACAGCTTGCTGTTTGTGAACATGCCAACAGATGCACAGTGACCACGGGCTTTGAAAGAAGGGACGCTTGTCAACAATCAGGAAGCACAGCATACCCGCTTACATGACTTCTGTGAAAGCATTGTTTCATTTTAGACATTTCTGAGCCACTTGTCAAGACACTGTTGAAGTTGGGTTGTCTTTCTTTCGAAATCTTTTCGGTTCTAGTTGGAGTTACACCTAGTGGAGATGACTCGTGATTGGGACACGGAACGTGTGTGTGCTGTGACAAGTGAGCTGGCCGCTGGGGAAGCTTTGTGCAGTGGACAGGCTGCTGCAGGAGCACTGGCTTGCTCCCTTCTCCTAGTAGTTACAACACCAGTGCCTGGATATATGTGCCATTTTGTGATCATGAAACAACCGGGCGTGTATTTCGGGTGGTAGAAAAGGTAGGGGAAGAATCTTTACCCCAATGAGCCTGGCTGTGCCAGTCCAGGTCTGCCTCCCCCCAGACAGTTTAAGGTTGCCCTTTCCACCCAAAAAGGATCTTGTAGTAATTTGGTAGTAAAAGAATATATTTTGCCACACAAGAATCAACCCTCAGAATTTTAATTGGGAAAAAACAGCTATTTCTGCCTTTTACATGGGAAGGAGAAGAGGTAATAGTTTCGAGCTGCAGGCTCATGGACATCTAAACCAGATATAAAGACCTGAGGTTACACGGCTAATGAGCACTGTGAAGAGAACCTTTGCTTCCTGAAAGACTGCCTGGAATTCCAGTCTGCTTGATGGCTAGTGGAATAAAGTACAGGTTCCATTGTCCTTAATGCTTGACAAGCCTGCCAGACATTCCTTGGGAGTGTATTGGATAGCCCAGAAAAGGCCTGGAAGCTTGGAGAGCCAAGCTTCAAAATCCTATCTTAGAAACATTTGAACTGCTGTATGTAGAATACTGCTGTGGGAGGAGAACTGCAGCTTGGAATCACTCTTCCAAGTGGTTCTCAGATGGGTATTGTGAGAGTCAATGAGTATGGGCCTATGGATGTAGGTCAGTGGTAGAGCACTTTGCCTGACAAGCACAATGTCTTGAGTTCATTCCCCAGTACCTTTAAAAAAAAAAAAAAAAAAAAGCTTTCATGCTGGAGAGATGGCTCAGCAGTTGTTTGCCTGCTAAGCCCAAGGACCTGGGTTTGATTCCCCAGTACCCATGTTTTAAGCCAGATGCACAAAGTGGTTGGTTCATGTGGCTGGAGTTTGGATGCAGTGGCTAGAGGCCCTGCTATGCCCATTCTTTCTATCTGCCTTTCTCTCAGTCTCTGTCTCACACACACTCAAATAAAATAAATTAATAAAGTATTTTAAAGACTTACATTATTAAAGAGACAATTGATCCAGTTCAGCAACAAAGTGAGAAAAATAAGAATTTATAGCAGGAAAGAAATACAGCTTGGAAAGCAATGAGCAGATAACTCAACTCAGACTTCACCCAAGGCTGAGAAGAAGTGCCCCAGGTGTGCTCAGATCATGTATACAGCTCCTAGACTATGGATTAAACAAAAGGAGCCCAAAGACAGCCGGATGGTGATAAGATGCAGACGAGCTAGAACAGTAGTGATAATAAAGAAAACCAGATCAACAAACGGTGCTCAGGGCAAAGTGAACAAAAGAGGGTAAGGGGCATGTTTGCAGTTCAGTGTCACACTTGCAAACTTACCCCAACTCAACTCATTCTAGAAAGATCGGGCAAGGAAAAAACAAATGGTGGCACAAATCAAGACTTATTAAAGAAAAGTGAGAATTTTTATGCCACATGAATGCTGTCAAAGTGATGGGATAAAATTTTAAATTGAAACGAACTACACAGTTCCTTAGAAAAGCTGCTAAAGTTGACTAAAGACTACAGAGTACCTGTTTGTGTGAAACCTAATCACTCAGCTGCCAAAAAAAAAAAAAAAAGCCAATTTAACCAGGCATGGTGGTGCACACACACACCTGGGAGGTGGAGGCAGGAGGATCACTGTAAGTTCAAGGTAATCCTTAAGTACACAGCTGTGGCCAACCTGGGCTACATGAAATTCTGTTTCCAAAAACAAAAAGCTTACTTGTTTAGAGATGTAGTCTATTGAACATGAGGTGTTTAATCTGCCTTCTCAAAGTTTTCCAAAGAACAAAAAGACATAAATTTCCTGCCTCATTTTGTAAACTTAATGCTCCTTCCTTTGGTAACACGGTTAGCAAAATACAGGGGTGTGATTTTTTTTTTGGGGGGGGGAGTTTCAAGGGATTGAACCCAGGACCTTGCTTCTACTGTGTGTGCTGTACCACTCTGCTGCAACCCAACCCCAAGTTACCTGTCTTCTGTTTTTAAAACTATAAATAGAAAACTCAGTTGGTAGAGGGCCACCCAGCAGTCATGAACCCCTGGTTCAGTCCCCAGCGCCACATAAACTGGGCATGGTGACACACACCTCTCATCACAACACTTGGGAGGTAGAGACAGGATAATCAGAAAGTTAAGGTCATCTTGGCTACATAATGAGTTCCAGGCCAACCTGAGCTACATGAGACCCTGTAGGGGGTGGGGGGAGTGGAGTAGAATCAGCTCTGTATTTAATGCCAAGAATACAAAAATAACCAAGTTACTGATACTCATTACTTTGTAAGAGGAAATAGAAAATGTCAGTAGATGATTTTTTGGGGGGTGAACCATTGAGTTTTGGGGGGTTACTTACAGAGTAGGGTATATAGGATCAATAAATGACTCAGATGCAGCTACACCCCCAGTCTTATCCCATAAAGGCATCACCAGAAAGCCCCCCCCCCCCTTCAGCATTGGTGCCGACTCACCAAAGCTGCATCTCTGGAGCTCACTGCAACACTAGCAGGCAGCTCCTTCAGGGAATCTCAGCCACCTTTTAAAATCATTCGTGTGAGCCGGGCGTGGTGGCGCATGCCTTTAATTCCAGCAGAGGTAGGAGGATTGCTGTGGGTTCAAGGCCACCCTGAGACTACATAGTGAATTCCAGGTTAGCCTGGACTAGAGCTAGACCCTACCTCAAAACGCCAAAAAAAAAAAAAAAAAAAAAAAGAATCATTTGTGTGTGGGAGCTTGGATAATGGTGCCGCAGTTAAGGGTGCTTGCTTGCAAAGCCTGATGGCCAGGGTTGCCCAGTACCCACAGAAAAAGCCAGCATGCAAAGTGACCCATGTGTCTGGAGTTCATTTGCATTGATAGGAGGCCCTGGTGTGTCATATTCACACTCTTTTTCTGTCTTACCCTCTCAAGTAAATAAAAATATATAGAACAAAAAAACCTAAAAATGAAAATGCAGTTACTTGTGTGTGTTGGCTGTGTATGCTTTGGAGAGAGGCATGTGCGTACTCCACAGTGCACATGGAGACAGAGGACAGCAGCCCTCACTGCTTCCCTTCCTGCCACCTTGATTTTAAGACAGTCTCCCTGGCTTTGGCCAACATTTGCTTTGGCGTGTGAGTCACTGTAGCTGGCCTGTGAGCTTCTGGATTCTTGCTGTAGGCATGTTGGCATTATCGGCAGGCACGCTTGCCACTTTGTCCTCCGTGTCATTACATGGCTGCTGGGGAATCAAGCTTGAGCCTGGAGGCTTTCAAGCAAGCAACTAGTAGGTTGTTTGTAAAGAAAAAAGAAAAGTGTCAAAGTTTTATGTGGACAATCCAAGAGGATTTACAAATATTAAACTTTCAGGGCTGGAGAGATGACTCAGTGATTAAGGCCCTTACCTGCAAAGCCTACATAAAGTGCCCACATAAAGCAGATGCACATAGTAGTGCGCATGCATCTGGATTCCACTTGCAGAGGAGTGACACATGTGTTAGTGGTAAGAGGCCCTGGCATGCACACACACAAAATAAGTAAATTTAAAAAAAAAAAAAAAAAACATTTTGGGGTCTGGAGAGATTGCTCAGTGGTTAAGGCACTTGCCTCCAGTGCCTAAGTCCCTGGGTTCAATTCCCTAGTACCCACATGAGCCAGACCCACAAGGTGATGTCCCTGGTGCTCTCTGTCTCTGTATCTCTCTGCTTGAAAAGGAATAAATAAAAAATTTTTTAAATATTTTCTTTATTTATTTGAGAGATTTATTAGAGAGAGAGAGAAAGAGAGAAAGAGAAAGAGAGAATGAATATGGGTGCACCAGGGCCTCCAAGCCACTGCAAATGAACTCCAGACACATGCACCCTATATGGGCACTGGGGAATCAAACCCAAAATTTTCAGCCCAAAATATTTTTTTAATACGCATTTTTTAAAAATAACAATGCCAGCTGTGGGTGTATCTTAATAATAGAGTACTTAGGCTGAAGAGATGGCTTAGCGGCTAAGGCGTTTGCCTGCAATGCAGAAGGACCAGAGTACGATTCCCCAGTGCCCATATACAGCCAAATGCACAAGAGGGTGCATGTGTCTGGAGTTCATTTGCGGTGGCTTGGAGGCCCTGGTGCGCCCATAGTCTCTGTCTGCCTCTCTCTTCTCTCTCTCTCTCTCTCTCTATCTCTCTATCTCTCTCTCAAATAAATAAAATATTTTTTTAATTTTAAAAAATTTTTTAAAAAATAATAGAGTACTTATCTAGGAAAAGAACACATACTACATTCCTAAGGTTGGAAGTAATACTCATTTTTTAAATACTAGTGTAATATCAGCTAAATATTACTGTGGATTATGGTCATGGAGCACTAAATTATGGGGACACCTTACGTTCTGAGCAGTGCATCATTAGGCCGCTTCACCATGGGAACAGCAGAGGAGTGTACTTAAACTCAAGACTCAAGCACACGAGAAAATGATGTGATCAAGAGGTGCAGTAAATGCTGAGATGTGTGGGCAGAACTGAGCATACTGCTTTGTGTGGGTGTGGGTGTGTGGGGGCCAGAGAACAGCCAGGCAGTGATCTCAGGGCCTCCCACTGCCTGGACCTTGCCAAGTAGGCTAGCCTGGCTGGCCAGCAAGCCCCAGGGCCTATGTGTCTCCACCTGGGACTTAAGCATAGGCCACCACCGCACCCAGCTGTGGATGGACCTTGGTAAGCACCTTGCCGGGGGAGAGCTCTCCCTAGCCTAGCATAGTGTTTCTCAGGAGTATGCTGGGCAAATCCACTAGTCACAGAAGGCACCCTATAATGGACATATGACTATTCTGTGCTGTTGTGCAGCTGGCCCCACAGTGTGTGCTTTTTGTACACCACTGTCAGCTGTCATAATGTCACTGATTCTTAACTGTATCTGACAGCAGCAGTAGATATTATTAGGGACAGTACAGAATGATGGGAGGATGAAAGAAATTAAGTAAACAGTCATGAATTTATCAACGGAAAGACATAATTCGTCTGCTTGTTTGGGTTTTGAGACGAGACAGGATCTGGCTGACTGGAAATCACCACGTGTACCAGACTAATGTAAAACTTGCAGTTGATCCACCTCCAGAGTGCTGGGATTGCAGGCAGCCCACTTCACCAAGTATAGCGCCCAGGCTGACCTGGCACTCACTCTGTAGTCTCAGGCTAGCCTCCTTCCTCGGCCTCCCGAGTGCTGGAATTAAAGATGTGTGCCACCACACCTGGCTAATTTTTTTTTAAACTAATCAAACAGCACAGGCTATTGAGAGGAAAGAATGGTCCCATGTGCCTACAATCCTAGTGTTGGCCCGGCAGAAGATAGGAGGGTCCCTGGAATTTGCTGACAGCTAATCTAGCTCATCAGCTCAAAGTTCAGGAGATCCTGTATGAAAAATAAGGAGAGATGGCTTGGCTGTTAAAGGTGTTTCCTTGCAAAGCCTTGATGACCCAGGATCAGTTCCCCAGGACCCATATAAAACCAGATGCACAAAGTGGCACATGCGTCTGGAGTTAAGCTTCTAGAGGCTCTGGCATACCCACGTACCCATATTCTCTCTCTCTCTCTCTCTCTCTCTCTCTCTCTCTCTCTCTCTCTCTCTCTATATATATATATATATATATATATATATATATATATATATATATATATAAAATCATTGAAGAAACAGAGAATCCCGTGTCTCTAAATTTCATTCCTCCCCCACTCCACTTTTAGCTGCTGAATTCCTTTTTTTCTGAATTCTGGTTTTTATTGTCCTATCAGTTTCACTATCACCCCTTGATTTTGTGTTTCTATTTAGTCCCAGTTCTTACCTCTTCCCACGGCTTTGTGCTTCTGATTTGTCATAAACCTGTTACAGTGCCACAGGCCTGTAACTCCCAGTACTCAGGAGGCTAAGGCCACAAATACAAGGACACTGGGGGGAGGGGGGGGGCGGTGGGTAAGTGGGCCCAGAAAACCCGTATGCCAGATTGGTGAGGAAGCAAGTGGATTTTGTTTGTTGCATCAAAACCTTTAAACTCTAATGCTTTTTTTTTCTTGTTTTTATTTTATTTTATTTATTTATTCATTTTCAAGCAGAGAGATACAGAGGAGAGAGAGAGCGCACCAGGGCCACCACCTTGTGGGTCTGGCATATGTGGGTCCTGGAGAATTGAACCTGGGACTTTAGGCACTGAAGACAAGCGCCTTAACTGCTGAGCCATCTCTCCAGCCCGCTTTTTTTTTTTTTCTTACTAAGGCAAAATTACAAGGCAGATTAACTGTTAATGGATTTGCATCTAGTCAATATGTTTCACTTTACAGTGTGTATAGGACAGTCTAACGTAGATCTATAGGCTACTTGGAATGAAGAGGTAGAGGATTAGAGGCTAGGGGTGTGTGTAGCTTAGTGGGAGAATACAAGCCCAGGCTTGGATCCCCAGCACCACGGAGTGCTGGGCTTAGGAATTGGCATAAGAATGTTATTGAGAATTTTTTCTTTATTGTCCTTAGGAACCTGTAAATGAAATTATTCTTTTTAAAATGTAGCTTTAGCCAGGCATGGTGGCACATGCTTGTACAGCCCTTGGGAGGCTGAGATAGGAGGATCAAGTTTGAGGCTGGCAGAGTCAGTGAAACCGTGAAGAAACACCTTTATTGAGATAAAATGCCCACACCATACAATCTACTCATTTACAATATACAACTCAGTAGCTCTTAGTACATTTGCATACATGTAGCTGTCGCTCTTTCTCACCTTCAAGATAAACCCCACACTCCTTAGTGTTGGGTCCCTCTAGGCCTGCTCTGAGCAGCCAGTAATCTATGTTCCTCTACATTTAAATGAAATTGTGCATCATAGGACCATTCCTTTCTAACTTCTACTTGGCATAAAGAAATTGCTGTTTCTGCCTGGCATGGTGACACACGCCTTGAATCCCAGCACTCTGGAGGATCACCGTGAGTTCAAGGCCACCCTGAGACTACATAGTGAATTCCAGGTCAGCCTGGGCTAGAGAGAGACCCTACCTCAAAAAAAAAAAGAAAGAAAGAAAGAAAGAAAGAAAGAAAGAAAGAAAAGAGAAAGAAGGAAGGCAGGCAGGAAGTGAGGGAGGGAAGGAAGGAAGTGGTTGTTTCTTTACTGCTAGTTTGGGTGGGTAGATGACATTTTATTTATCATCCATTTGTGATGATGGTCATTTGGGCTAGTGACAGTAGTCCTGCCATAGCTGGGGAGATGGCTCAGTGGATAATGCTGAGTGTGGATTCCCAGACCCTGGTGGGCTTCTTTTACTGATGTCAAGGTGGAGGGAGACAGCAGAGACGGGAGAATTTCCAGACACCCTCTGACATGCACCCGCACTCATTTACACACACAAATACTACTACCTTGAAGGAAGGTTCCAGTTCAGCACAGCTGCAGATACTGTTCCCAGTCTCCTGGTTTGCTTTTGTAAAGCATGCTGCAAGTGTGTAGGTGGGAAGCAAGCCATACCATCCCGTCAGTAGAGAGCTTGTTTAACTGTTGTTGGTGCTTTCCCGGCAGGCTAAGGAGATCCTGACGAAGGAGTCCAACGTGCAGGAAGTGAGGTGCCCCGTGACGGTCTGTGGAGATGTGCACGGCCAGTTCCACGACCTCATGGAGCTGTTCAGGATCGGCGGGAAGGCTCCAGACACCAACTACCTGTTCATGGGTGACTACGTAGACAGGGGCTACTACTCTGTGGAGACTGTGACCCTCCTAGTGGCCTTGAAGGTGGGTGTGACGTGGTGTTTCCTTTGGTTAAGCTTTAAACCAGGCAGAGGCAAAAAAGGCAATGTCTCTGTTCTAGTCAGCTTACAACCCCTTCAATTAATAGTTGGTTTTACATTTTTTAAAATATTTATTCATTTTCAAGCAGAGAGAGAGAGAGAGAGAGAGAGCATGCCAGGGCCACCACCTTATGTGGGACCTGGGGAATTGAACCCCAGGCCTTAGGCACTGGAGGCAAGTGCCTTAACCGCTGAGCCATCTCTCCAGCCCTGTTTTACATCTTTAAAGAGGTGAAGTTAGTGCATTAAGCTACTTCTAATAGATGATTCTCCAGTTGTCCTTAACTGAAGTCTTGGAATATTTGACTTAAATATTTATGCTTCATGTTGAGTCATAAGTCTGTTTCATTCATTCATTGAAGTCTGTTATTCTTGTTTCTATTTTTATTTCTATACAACTTATCACTTCACATGTTGATTATATAATAATAGAGAAACTTGTATTTCTGCCTCCAAGATCTTATCCCTCCACACGCTGTGCATATGCTGACAGATGAGATCTCTCACTTAACACTCATATTTTGTTGCCTCCTCCTTCCAAAACTCTTCCCTGGTTTCATGCTGCCAGTACAGCCAAACTCATTGACTCCTGCCTGCCTGTCTGTCCTGTAGTCTGGCCCAAGTTCATCTGCCAGTAATTCATAGCAACAAGTCTGCCTCAAAGAGTCTTGTTTAATTGCCCTAAACTACTGGCATTTATTTCCTTATTTGATTTCTCCACAAGACTACTCTGTCCGTAATTTCTTACTCCTGCCCTGACTCAGCTCGTCTCTGCTCTTGCATGAACCCTCAAGCCTTGGTAGCCTTAGCCCTTCTTTGTTAGCTACTAGGATGAACTTCCTCTCCCTTCCCTTATGTCTAGTACATAATGGTTTACCAACTTTATTGTTAGTTTATATATCTCCTTAATGAAATGAGTGCCTATATCATTTGCAGAGGCCATGATTATACTTTGTGAATCAGACAAGCTTTATATCCCAAGCTTAATGTCAGACGCATAATGAAAGTTTAAGACATATTTGAATTAAATAAACATTTGTACCAGGCTCGGCGGCACACACCTTTTAATCCCAGAACTCGGGAGACAGAGGTAGGAGGATTGCCATGAGTTCAAACCAGGCAGAGGCAAAAAAGGCAGTGTCTGTTGTATTCAGCTTACAGCCCCTTAATAGTTGGTTTTACGGGCTGGAGAGATGGCTCAGCGGTTAAGGCGCTTGCCTCCAGTGCCTAAGACCCTGGGTTCAATTCCCCAGTATCCATATAATCCAGACCCACAAGATGGTGGCCCTGGTGAGCGCTCGCTCGCGCTCTCTCTCTCTCTCTCTCTCTCTCTCTACTTAAAAATAAATAAATAAGCGTGTGTGATTTAAAAAAAAAATAGTTGGTTTTACATCTTTAAAGTTGGTTTTTTCAAATTACGCTGAGACTACATAGTTAATCCAGGTTAGCCCAGCCTAGAGTGAGACCCTGCCTCAAAAAAAAAATTTGCGACTGTTTTTATTGGTTTATGGAATTTGATGCTTTTTCATCCTTCACCACATATTCTTAACTAAATTCTTAACTAAATACTGGTTGAGTATCCCTTATCTGAAAGGCTTGGGACCAGAAATGATTTCAGAATATTTGCATATACATAATGAGCTATCTGTAGTATGGGACCCAAGTCTAAACATCAAATTCCTCAAATTCATTTATGTTCCATATACACCCTACATACATAGCCTGAAGTTTATGTAGATTTTTTTTTTTTTGCATGAAACTTAATTTCATGGTGTGTAGAATTTTCCGATATGGCATCATGTCATTACTCATTCAATTTCAGATTTTGAAGTGTTTCACATTTATGGATTAGCAAAGTTCTATTTATGATATAAACCAATGTATACTATTTGGTTTTTTTTTTCTTAGAAAATTAATATATTTGAATTCTTTGCTATTTTGAGACAGTGTCTCATGGAGCTAAGGATAATCTTGAACTCCGGATCCTCCTGCCCCACTCTCAAGTGCCATGGACACCTTGACTAGATTTTGCAAGAGCTTGTCTTTTGTGTTTTTACTGACAAATCCAATTGTACTGTGAGAAGTTAAGGTTGAAAGAAGTTAGTCTGTAGATGAGTTTGTCTTAGGGGCTTCGGTACCCATTCAGCAGTAAGACGGCATGGTGTTCTGGAGGGACTAGAGGACCAGTGGTAATTGGATGAAGAAGGTGATAGAAGCAAAGAACTAGATAGGCTTATACAATAATTATAATTATAATAACGCAGGTATTGGTTGAAGGTTCTATAAACCTTGGTCTGTGGGTGAAGGGCAACTATAAAAATGTTACAGGCCTGGGATGGTAATGCATATCTTTAATTCCAGCACTCGGGAGGCAGAGGTAGGAGGATCGCTGTGAGTTCAAAGCCAGCCTGAGACTACATAATGAATTCCAGGTCAGCCTGGGCTAGAGCGATACCCTACCTCAAAAAAAGAAAGAGAAAGAGAGAGAAGAAAGAAAGCATAAAGGTTAATCATTAAGACCTAGTTATAAATGAGGAGTTTTTAACTTTTTTAATTAAAAAAAAAGCTAACATTTAATTTACAAATGGACCAAAGGACCATGTGAAGACATGAATGCAAGGCTAATGTTAGTAGTGAAGGTATGATGGTACTGTGTTTCTTTTCTTCTTCCAGGTGCGTTATCCAGAGCGCATTACTATATTGCGAGGAAATCATGAAAGCCGACAAATTACCCAAGTATATGGCTTTTATGATGAGTGTCTTCGAAAGTACGGAAATGCCAATGTGTGGAAATACTTTACAGATCTCTTTGATTATCTTCCTCTTACAGCTTTAGTGGACGGACAGGTATGTATATTTGGAGGGACGGTCAAACGTAGGAAATGATTACCATTAGAAATTTAGGATCTAGCCGGGCGTGGTGGCTCACGCCTTTAATCCCAGCACTCGGGAGGCAGAGGTAGGAGGATTGTCGTGAGTTCAAGGCCAACCTGAGACTACAGAGTGAATTCCAGGTCAGCCTGGGCTAGAGCGAGACCCTACCTCGAAAAACCAAAAAAAAAAAAAAAAGAAATTTAGGATCTATATTTACATAACTCATGTTTCTATATCTGCTTTCATAGCTGCTGGGTTTTGTTGTTGTGGTTGGTTGGGGTTTTTGTTTCTTCAGTGCTGAGGTTTGAAGCTCAGTCCTGGTGTATGCTAGGTAAGTGCTTACCACTAAGCAACAGCCCCCTGTCCCAAACTGAGACCTGATCTCACTAAGGAACCAGGTTCAGACCCACCATATAGCCCAAGCACACCTTGAATTTGCAATCCTCCTGCATTACCAAGCCCAGGTTTCCTTAGTCTTTTCTGGCTCTTTCCCTTACACTTAAATTCTGAGCAAGGAATTTTATGTTTCATGCACATTTAGAACAAATTTCCTATTCTTGGATCTTCATGTAAATCTTTTGGCCAAAAAATATTCTAGTGTACTTTTCAAATTACAGATGAATGTATTTGTAAATACATAAATTCCTAAGGCCTGGGTACATACTACTAGTAACACAAGTTGTTATTTAAGATTGTGTCATATATACAAAATGTCTGGCAACTATTAGTAACTTGTCATTCCTATTGTCCTATTGCACACATTATATATTACACCTTCATTGACATGTGCTTTGCTCCCACCTGTAAATATTGTAGCCATGTCATAAAAACATTAAAACATGTTCAAGCCTGGTAGCACACACCTTTAATACCAGCACTTGGGAGGCTGAGGTGTGAGGAAAGGATCACCATGAGTTTGAGACCAGCCTATAGCTACAGAGTGAGTTCCAGGTCAGCCTAGGCTAGACTGAGGCCCTGCCTCAAAAAGTTAATAAAAAATAAAGCAATAATATTTTGCCTATACCTGCTAAGATGAGCATGAATTTATAAGATGTTTACATTTTAATTTAAGATTTTTTGGTTTTTTCAAGGTAGGGTCTCCCTGTATCTCAGGCTACCCTCAAACTCACAGCAGTCCTCCTACCTCAGCCTCCTAAGTGCTGGGATTAAAGGCATGCACCACCACTCCTGGCAAGATTGTTAATATTTTAAAGCAGTATAGTCAGGACTGTGGAGAAGGCTAAGCCATTAAAGGCACTTGTTTGCAAAGCCTACTAGTCCTGGTTCAATTCCCAAGCCTCCTGTAAACCAGACGCAAAAATGGCACAAGTGTCTGGTGTTTGTTTGCAATGACAAGAGGTACTGGAGCCCTTTCCTTTCCCCAACACAATACACTATCTAAAAAATAATTCAGGGCTGGGGAGAGAGCTTAGCGGTTAAAAGCACTTCAAAAGCGTTCAAAGCCTAAAAGCCTGGGTTCAATTCCCCAGTACCCACATAAAGCCAGATGCACAATTGGCACTTGTGTCTGGAGTTCATTTGCTATGGCCCTAGGCCCTAGCGTGCCCATTCTCTTTCATTTATTCTCTCTCTTTCTCTGCTTGCAAATAAGTAAAATTATATATTTTTAAAGTATAGTCTCAGGGTTGGGGATTTAGCTCAGTGGATGAGCACTTAAGGCCCTGGGTTTGGTCCTCAGCACCGCCAAAAAAAAAAGTACAGTCTCAGTAGCCTTAAAGTTAGTAAAAAAAATTATTTTAGAGTAGGACCAGAACTGATGGTGTAACTGTTTGTTTGTTTGTTTGTGGCTGAGAGAGTTTAAGTGCACCAAAGAATCCTACAAATGAACTGTAGGTGCAAGTGCCACTCTGTGTACCTGGCTTTACGTGGGTTCTGGGGAATTAAACCCATCAGGCTTTACAAGCAAGTGCCTTTAACCAATGATCCATCTCTCCAGCCCCTACGTGCTTTTATAGGCTAAGTCCATCAAATATGTAAGGAACATAAATCCTTCATGTTCTAAAGCTTAGAAAAAATATAGCACTTCAAAACACACAGCTAGGCATGCTGGCACATGTCTGTAATCTAGTGCTCTTGAGGTCGAGGCTACATAGTGTGACCCTGTCTCAAGAAAATCTCAATAAATAAATCCAGAGAAAGCTGCTCGTTAATGCTTGCATTATTCTCCATGATTCAGAATCCATCTAGGATAGTCTTGAATTAGCTAGTTTATAAAAACCAAAGCACTTCTGTTACTCAGTTGTACTTAGTGCACAGTGCACTTAGGATTTCTAACATGGAGTTCAAGTGGATAAGCACTGGAGAGGTTAAAAAAAAAAAAAGCATGTGACTTGATGGTGTGCTCAGCAAATCTCAGAAAAACTGAAAATCTGTACTTGGGAAACAGGGGTAAGGTGGATTGCTCTGAGTTTGAGGCCTGCATAGTGAATTCCAGGTCAGTCTGGGCTAGAGTGAGAGCCTTACCTCAAAAAACAAAACAAAAACAGGAATAGCATTTGTAGCCATCAAATTACCAATTAGAAAATCTGACACTTTTTTTCAATTTAAACAGATATTCTGCCTCCATGGTGGACTCTCTCCGTCCATAGATACACTGGATCATATAAGAGCCCTGGATCGTTTACAAGAAGTTCCACATGAGGTAAACTTGTTTTTGTTTTTCTTGTAACAAAAGGGACAGAATGAAATATGACTGTTAATACTTTGCAATGTGTACTTCTTTTTCCTGACCAGGGCCCAATGTGTGATCTGCTGTGGTCAGATCCAGATGACCGAGGTGGATGGGGCATCTCGCCTCGAGGGGCTGGCTACACCTTTGGACAGGATATTTCGGAGACCTTTAACCATGCCAATGGCCTCACGCTGGTTTCTCGTGCTCACCAGCTCGTCATGGAGGTGTGTACTCTTACAGAGAGCGGTCCTTATTCATAACATGGTGTATGTGTCCGTAATAAGGCTTCACAACTTAGAATACTGGAAACATTATCTCTTCATTACCGAATGAAAGCATGGAGCTTTATAACTTGTTTTTTACATTAATTGAGACATAGAGGTAAGTTGTGAAAATAGTACCAAAGTCCTCTTGTGTTCTTCACTTGGTGCCTAGTGTAACTGGCTCACTGGATTTGCTTTATCATCTCTTTCATTTCCCCTTTACCCACAGCTTACTTTTCTTCTGACCCATTTCAATATCCATTATCCTCAAAGCTCCATGGATAGTATCTAGGGTTGCAGAGAAGCCTCAGCCGTTAAGGCACTTGTTTGCAAAGCCTGTCAGTCTGGGTTGTTTCCCAGCACCCACATAAAACCAGATGCAAAGTGGAGCATGCACGGGAGTTCATTCGAAGAATGAATGTTCATTGGAATGAATGAATGTTCATTGGAAGAACAAAAACAAAAACAAAAGGGGTAAATGGAATTGAAATTCATTATGTACATGTATGAGAAATAAAATGAGGTCATTATCTATGAAAATTGGCCCAGTTCTCTAGGAAAAGAGTATTTAAGTGTGTATTTGCTTAATATCCTCAACATACATACATCACATAAAGCAAAAATGGAAGCTAGGCACAATCCTGTGATTTTGGCAGCCCAGGAGGTTGAGATGGGAAGACTTGAGACTAGTCTGCCCGGGCTACTTAGCCAAGCTGTCAATAAAAAGGTGGCTTATAAAAGTAAGAAAGGGAGGCTGAGGTAGGAGGATCACCATGAGTTCAAGGCCAGCCTGAGGCTACATAGTGAATTCCAGGTCGGCCTGGGCTAGAGCCAGACCCTGTAGGGGGTTGAAGGGGTGGGGAATGGGAGGGAGGAAAAAGAAAGATAAACAAGACACAATTTGGAATGTTGCATCTGTGGGGAGGTTTCCTGCGCCCTCTAGCAGCCATCCTAAGGGATTGTGTGCTGAGCCTTTGTCTCTGCAGTCAGACTGGTCCACATAGAAACCATGTAAAGTGCCAGATGATGCACGTCCACAGGGATTGTTGCTAATCTGAGTAGTCCTTCATCAAGATTGTGATTTTATACTAAACATTGATTTTTTTTTTAATGCTATAGGGATACAATTGGTGTCATGATCGGAATGTGGTTACCATTTTTAGTGCACCCAATTACTGTTACCGCTGTGGGAACCAGGCTGCTATCATGGAATTAGATGATACTTTAAAATATTCCTTGTAAGTAGCTTTATATTTTAATTGCATGTTACCATTTTTAGGAGAAAAATTTAGGTATTAAAAAAATAGACAAACTGGGCGTGGTGGCGCACACCTTTAATCCCAGTACTTGGGAGGCAGAGGTAGGAGGATC
>PVHP010023892.1:16404-27039 GCA_004024765.1 Zapus hudsonius | reverse complement strand
CAGGGTTGACCAGGCTGATCCCTGGAATTCACTGTAGTCACCTGGCCAGCGTAGTTTGTCTTTTCTTTCTTCTTCCTCTTTCTTTCTTTCCCCCCCAATAGGGTCTCGCTCTATCCCAGGCTGACCTGGAACTCACTCTGTAGTCCCAGGCTGGCCTTGAACTCATGGTGATCCTCTACTTCTGTTTCCTGAGTGCTGGGATTAAAGATGTGCACCATCATGCCCAGTTTTTTTTTTTTTCTCCCCCTCTTTAGAGACAGATTCTTAGGCCAGGCATGGTGGTGGTGCATGCCTTTAATCCCAGCACTCGGGAGATAGGAGGATCGCTGTGAGTTCGAGGTCACCCTGAGACTACTAGTGAATTCTAGGTCAGCCTGGGCTAGTGCGAGACCCTACCTCAAAAAGCAAAAACAAGCAAGCAAGCAAACTAACAAAAGACTCTCAGGCTGGAAAGATGGCTCATCAGTTAAGGCACTTGCCTACAAAACCCAAGGACACGAGTTCAATTCCCTAGTACCCATGTAAAACCAGATGCACAAAGTGGTACATGCATCTGGAGTTCATTTGCAATGGCACCCTGATGCACCCATTCTCTCTCTCTCTCTACTTGCAAATAAATAAATAAAAGTATTAAAAAAAGATTCTTTTGCCGGGTGTGGTGTTGCATGTCTTTAATCCCAGCACTAGGGAGGCAGAGGTAGGAGGATTGCTGTGAGTTCAAGGCCACCCTGAGACTCCTGAGACTCCATAGTGAATTCCAGGTCAGCCTGGACTAGAGCGAGACCCTACCACGAAAAACCAAAAACAACAACAACAAAAAAAAAACAAGATTTTTTTTCTGCTGCTCAGGCTGGCCCTGAATCCTGGGCTCAGCCTCTGGAGTCACTAGAACTCTAGATGAGTGATGTCATGCCCAGCTCTACTGGTGACAACGGAAAGAACAGGATTTCACGGTTTTAATTACTACTTTTAATAAGGGAGAGTATTTTCACATATTTGTGGGTCTTTGAATTTCTTCTTCCAAGACTAGCCTATCCACAGCCTTTGTTCTGTTGTTTTCTGTGCTGACTTTTTTCTTAATGATTTACAGATACTCTTTATATATTACAGGGATTAATCCTGTTCATTTTGTTGAGGTTGTCTCACACAAGAGGGTCTACAGTTTCACAATGTGGCTTGGCTTCTGATTTGGGGTTTCAGGTCACACTTAGACCTTTTCTGGGTTCTTCAGACACTGATAAACAACGGCCACTGTGCTTGCAAACCTGCTATCCAAAAGAAAATGCTTATTAAAAGTAAGAACTAGGGCACACCTTCCTGTATGATGTCCACCCTCTGCTCATGCTGTTGTTTTCCCTGCCATCTGCAAGCCAAAATAAACCCATTCTTTCTACAAAAAAACAAACAAACAAACAAAAAAAACAAAAAAACCCTCACAGCAATAATTTATTTCAATATTAGTAGATAGGAATAAAAACTTCAATTGGTGTAATTGGACTATAGCAGTTTTATATTCACAGATGGTGGGCTGCATACTGAGCCGGTTGTTATGAAAATGCATACGAAGGCCTGAGGAATGGTCTATTAATAGGCTTTGGTGGAGCCATAATGCCCAATTTTCTACTGGCTCCTGATGCCGTGTGAGAACCACGCATGGTTGAGCTGGATCCAGTTACACCGGGGGATTTACTTTTAGAAGACATTTTTCTGCATGCGGTGGACCCCCTGAAATATGACAAAGGAAAGAAAATTAACACGGTAAATGAAAACAAAAGTGAATGGTCTTCTATCCCCTACTCTGCTAGGAGTTAAAAATCCTGATTTTCCCTGGTGTCTTGTTTGCGTTTTGTGCCTATAAACACCATGGGAAGGGCAAGTGCCCCTCCCCTCCAGGAATACAAGGACTACTATCCACCACTACTGAACCATCAAGGATTGTTCCTTAAATCTATGGCCTGTGACGGAACCACAGAGCCTCTCTGCAGCCACACCTACCACAGCCTTCAGTCAGAGGCTTTGGGATCTATTCTGACCAAATAAAGGAAGTGAAAATACCGAAGGAAGTAAAAGTGTCTTCAAGGCTCCAAATCTTTGGCCAGCAGACATCCTGGCCGTTCTGCACAAGGCAGCTTTGTGGGAGAGTGGAGATGGGTCGGAGCCCCTGGGTGGCCTCTTGCTAGCCATGCTTGCCATGGGGAAGGCTGCAGATGTGGCTCCCTGGGGATGGTGCAGCTGCCTCCTGTGGTGGTCTGGCATGTGTCATGGCCACGTAGCTAGCAGCTCCCTTGGCTACACTGAGACCTGCTGCCTCATTGCTGCCTCATACAAGCACGCAAGAGGCCCTTGCCACAACCTAAGCTGATCTAAGGATCACAATAAAACACAAAACACACCACCCTGCCAGCTTGTTCACAGCAACAAGCCAGGCAGCATCACCTCCTGTTGCCCCCCCCCCCCCAAGCTCTGCAAACCCAACCCAGGGCAGTAAGTGGCCTCTCAGCTGTTTTGGGGTCCAGGGACCTGAGGCACGGGCTCTGGGCTGGGTGAATGGCTTGAAACCTCATGCTGGAGGGAAGGCTGCATCACTACAGATCTGGCAGAGAAGTTTCCCTATCCTGATTTCCTGCTGGGAAATTAAGCCCCAGCGCAAACCTGCTGTTTATGTTGATTTACAGAAAGAATCTGCCAAAGGCAGCCTCCATTTCAACGGGCCACCCATTTTCCTCCCACTCAGAGAACCCAGAACACAACTGGCTTATTGTGTCATGCTGGAGATGAGAGGGGAGGAGGGGTGTGAAGGGCTCTGGCTGGGAGCCACAGGTATTCCTTCCCTGCCCAGGGAGGGGGACTCAACCAGGTGAGTTGCCTGGAGCTGGAAACCCTCTTCAGGCAGGCTGTGCAAGCCAGGAGGACCCAGCACACACTGGGTGAAGCCAGCTACCAAGTTGACTGGTACTAACTAACGGGTATCAGAAAAGAATCTCTTGTGAAACATACAGGTTAATCACAACCTGACATGGAAGCTGGTACTGACCTGGGGTGAGTATGAGGTTGCTTTGTGTTTTTGAAACAGGGTCTTATGTATTCCAGGCTGGTCTAGAACTCAGTATGTAGCAGAGTTTGATCCTAAACTCCTGATCTTCCTGCCTCCACCTCCCAGTTGCTAGGATTACAGGCACGTGCTACCAGAACTGGCTTAGATGTGAGTTTAACTACTTCTTTTTTTTTGGTTTTTCGAGGTAGGGTCTCGCTCTAGCCCAGGCTGACCTGGAATTCACTATGGAGTCTCAGGGTGGCCTTGAACTCACGGCAATCCTCCTACCTCTGCCTCCCGAGTGCTGGGATCAAAGGCGTGCGCCACCTGTTTCACTACTGCCCGGCGTTTCACTACTTCTTAATTTAGGTTCTAGGTGACACTGCAAAGAGCTTCATTCTAATAAACAAATGCTGTGAAAATTGAATAAGGGAGCCAGAAGCAACAAACACTGCTTTCTCTTAACAAGTAAAAACAAGATGAGAGATCACCCACATTTTTAAGGAGTGCCCACAGACATGAAGAAGTGAAAGTGTTCTGAGCAGCTGTGACAGGCCAGTGTCCATTCCTACCTCAGAAACAGACCAGGCTAGGCTGGCTTCAGACAAGCTAGCCTTAGGCAAAAGCCTTTCCCATGCAGGCCAGGCCAGTTTCTCCATCCTGAACAGGAGGGAACTGGACCAGAAGCCTTTTAAAGTCCCATGCTTTATGAGTGATTGAAGAAATGAGTATTTCTCAAGGCTGAGGAATAAATGAAGGAAATGAGAAAATGTCTTCACTGAACTGCTGGACACTTGCGCACTAAAAACCACAAAATTAAAGCAACACTCATGAATGCCTTTAATTTGTGTTCTAGCAGAAGGATTAGCACATGTAAGATGTTTGTTTATAGATTTAATAAGAAATGACAACTTGGTAAAGTTGCCTTCCTTTCTCTTCCCCCACTCAACCACTCAATCTTGTTTTTTTTTTTTTTTTTTTTTTTAGTCACCCAGAAGGAAAAGAGGTAGAAAAACTGCAAAAGCAAACACAACAGCTTGCGAAAGTCCACTGAAGCTTTGTTTCCCTGTTTCTAAGCAATTCTGTTATAGGCAGTTGGTTATTTGGAGGCCACGGCCCTGGTGGAGACAGGAATGGGCTGTGTGATACAGTTCCTGGATGAGAAGCATTCATCTATAAGCCCTGGTCATATCACCTTTGCTCTCCTTTGTAGAGCACCCGGGGCAGACACCATCCACCCAGCGCCAAGAGAAGGGAAGGCGAACCACTTACACACCCCTAACAGAAGCCTGGCTTTAGGTTTCCCCAGGGTGGTCTCTTCTCTGCTACTCTGCTAAGGTTGGAGGCTGAGTCTCCAGGGCATTAACAGGTGGCAGAGGGTTGGGATGTAGTTGATTTAGTAGAGTGCTAGTCTAGCACACATGAAGCCCTGGGTTCCATCCCCAAAACCAATAAACTGGATGAGATGGTGTAGACATGCAATCCCAGCACTTGAGAGGTGGAGGTGAAGATCAGAAGTTCAAGGTCATCTTCCAATAGAAGGGAAGTTTGAGACCAGTTTGGGCTACATGACTATAGGAGGAGACCTTTTATAAACAAAACAAAACAAAAACCCTCCAACAAACCAAAAACCCAAACCAAGAAAACAAAACAAAACAATCCTTTAGCTACAACTTAATTATTATGTATAGCTGAGTTAAAACAAATCTGAAGCATGGGATGGAGAGATGGCTCAGTGGTTAAAGCTCTAGCCTGAAAAGCCTAGCAGAACCCACGTAAAGCAGATGGACAAAGAGGCGCATGAATCTGGAGTTCACTTGCAACTGTTAGTGGCCCTGGAGCACCCGTTCTCTCTCTCTCTCTCCTCTTTCTGCTCACAAATAAGTAAGTAAAAATGTGCTGGAGCATGCCTTTAATCCCAGAAGTAGGAGAGGGTGACGTGACAGGGCTTATAGCTGAATGCTTCTCATCCTAGAACTGTATCACACAGCCCAGTTCCCATCTCCACCAAGGCCCCTCCACCTTCTGCCTTGCATCCCTGCCACCATCCCTGAGAATACACAGTGAATTCCAGGTCAGCCTGGGCTAAAGGGAGATCTCATCTCAAGAAGACTACGATGACGAAGAAGAAAGAAACCTGAATTAATGGCCTGGGAGATGACTCAGCAGCTAACGGTATTTTATTTTCAAAGCCTGATGGCCAGGGTTCAATTCCTCAGTAATCATATAAATTCAGATGCACAAAATGGTACATGCATCTGGAGTTCATTTTAGTGTCAGGAGGCCCTAGCACACCCATTTTCTCTCTCAGATAAATATTAAAGGCAGTGTGGTGGCTCACATCTTTAAGCCCAGCTCTTCGAGGCTAATGTAGGAAGACCATCAGAGTTTAAGGCCAACCTGGGCTACAGATTGAGTTCTAAGTCAGTCTAGGTAAGTGAGACCCTGCCTAAAAACACCCCCCTCCCCAACACCAAGAAAAACCTACCAAACATCCCTCCCGATCTGAAGCAATGTTTTTATTTTGGATCAGGCCTTAACCATCAGTCCATTAACTAGAGAAGACTTAATGATGGCTAATTTTAATAAATGCTCCAAAGCTGACCGGAGCAGTCATGTGTACTTCTATTCTTTTCTCCCTCACACCCGAAGTTGCACAAGACATCAAAGCACATACCCCTTTGCCCTGAAGCCACCGTAACTAGATCTTCTCCTCTTGGGCTTCTGGGAGGCTGGCATCCTTTTCCTCTTTCTTTCATTTCTGGCTTGATTTGAGAAGTAGTGAGAAGATACAGGCACTTCCTCGTCTTGCTCCTCCACGCTGCTTCTCCCTGTGCCTCTGCTGCTGTGCAGGCTCGGGGACCGGTCCTCAGCTACAAATGGGAAACAGAGACACTGACAGGGGACTCTGTGCTGGACATGTGATCATAAGCCTGTATGAGGATGCACAGCAGAGCCCAGGGCACTGCTTTTCATGGTGCTTCCCTGCCATACAGATCCACCAATCAGCAAGAACCAGACATTTCTATTATAAAAAGCCCCAGTGTGCTCAGTGAGGATTTACTTTTAATGAAAGAGAATAAAAATTCATTAAAAAATTATAGGGGCTGGGCAGGGTGGCGCACGCCTTTAATCCCAGCACTTGGGAGGCAGAGGTAGGAGGATCACCGTGAGTTCAAGGCCACCCCGAGACTACATAGTGAATTCCAGGTCAGCCTGGACTAGAGCGAGACCCTACCTCAAAAAACAAAACAAAACAAAAATTATAGGGACTGGGAAATGGCTCAGTGTGTAAAGTGCTTGCTGTGCAAACATGAGAACCCAAGTTCAAATCCCCAGCACCAGTGTAGAGGTGAACACAAACAGTGTGTCAGTAATCCCAGAATCCCCAGGGCAACAGGAGTGGAAGAGACAAGAAACCTTCAGAAGCTTGTTCGCACACATACACAAGCAAAACCTGTGACTGTCTTTAACTCAAGTAGGGACATCAGGTTTAGTTTACGCTCTGCTGTACATGGCCTGTGTTTGTTCTGCATTGTGCACTTAATCCTGGTAAGTGACTTGAAGAGTTCTACATAAATGTTAGGCAATTTTATCATTTTAAACATGCTCAAAAAAAAAGGGAAACAAACTAAATTTCCCCTCATCTTTAAACAATAGTTTGTTTGTTTTTTTCCCTGGTTTTTCAAGGTAGGGTCTCACTCTAGCCCAGACTGACCTGGAATTTACTATGTAGTCTCAGGCTGGCTTCAAACTCCTACCTCTGCCTCCCAAGTGCTGGGACTAAAGGTGTACGCCACCATGCCCGGCTCAAACAATTAATTTCTTAATAAATAGCACCAGAAAATTTGAAAACATGTTTTATTCTTTATGGACCCTTTTGCATGTTATGAACATTCCACATATTATGCAGAAAATGGGCCCCTGTGAAAGCACAAGAAAAACATTGGTAATTTCCATAGGCATTTGCATCCTAAGGTATAAAACAACTCCTATTGTATGCCTCACTCTTCTCACCTGTCAAAGAGCTGGTGAAGGGGTGATGGCCACCACGCTGCTAGGCTCCTTCCCCCAGCAGCCTTGTCTTGCATCAGCAAAAGCCCCTTCAAACTAGCTACTATGTGAACCAAATATAATTTCCTACCAAGAGATTGTTAAATATATCTAGAGCATGGCTTTTAATGGGATAATTACCATATAAAGGAATTTATGAAAACTCTACTTTTCAGCACTTTGTTAATGGATAAAACACAGTGTGGTGTGAGCTTGAAATACTCACTTATTTCTCATTTTGTTTATTTCTAGTAGCCTTGAGAAGACTCTCCTACCCTAGCTCCTTAGGGAAACAGGAAAACATTAAACTTGTCTGTTGGGCAATAACTTATTTCACGGCATGTTAGCAGAGGGAACACCCTGCCTGTTCCTGTTTACCATCTTTTACAACAAAATACTCCTTCCCGGCATGGTGGTGCACGCCTTTAGTTCCAGCATTTGGGAGACAGAGGAAGAAGAATGGCTGTGAGTCTGAGGCCGGCCTAGGACTCCAGAGTGAGACCCTACCTCAAGACAAACAACAACAAAAACCCAGAATACTCCTTTGCTCTCAGTCTTCCTTAGCCAATGCCTTCCGCAATGCAGTGCTGGGCTTGTGACGAGGCACTGAAGGATAGGCCCCAGCGGTCCTCAGGAACGTCTGTTAATGATGCCCTCACTTGGGCAGGCTCTTCCAGTGACAAGAGCATTCCAATGGCATTGTCATTTTTCCAAAGGACTTAAGCATTACTCTTTAGTTTTATCTTAGACGTGCTTGTTAGATAGCATGTTCCTTCCTCAGATAAGGACACCACTGAACACACAGAGGTTGCTGGTGGCCTGCCAAAGATCACACAGTGAGATGGTGGCATATCTGGATGGTTCCTCCAGCGCTTGCCTTTCAAGATCCAGCAGTGTCCAGGCCCACAGGTCCCCATTTGAGCCCCACTGACTGGTTTACCTGGGGACTCAAGCCCCAGAGTCCACAAGAATGCCTGCCCTGTTACTGGGGGCAGCTCTGATGACTGAACTTCAGTGTGACAAGGTTGTAGGAAGCATTAACCACATAATTCAAATTCAGTGAGATGCATTGCTTAACATTAAAATAGGCTTTTTGGAGAACACATTTGGCTGGATACTAAACCTGGCAATGTCCACTCGGAGTACTTCTGTAATACTGGAATCACTTCTGCACCATATTTTTCCAGCTTGTCTTCAGTGACACCATCAATTTGAAGCAAAACCTCAGGATCAGAAGATAAAGATTCTGCGCATGGACATAAAATTAAGAATTTAAATTACCACCCATAGAAAACCCACTGCATTCAAGCTTATTCACTGACTCAGCTCATGTTCACTAAGTGCCAACTGCTGCTGAGCACAGGGCACATGGGCCAGTTCTCATGTAGACAGCACACAGGCCCAGACGGGACCTGTCATCCTACTTCAGCAGCAAAGGCTCGGAAGCCAGGGCCATGGGTAGGAGACGCCAAGGCCAAGGGCCTAGAGGAAGCTGGAGGGTGGGACCTGTGTGCTCAGACTTGAAGCAGACTCAGCTCTTGCCCACCGTCCCCAAGACCGATGTCCCTGTATTTGTTGCTAATACCCACATTCTATTTTCAGCTCCTTCTCTGCACAGCAGATGGACACACCCCACCCTTGCCACACCATAGCTGCCCCGAATCCCGTCTTGTTCCCCTGGTCAGTCGAATGTGGGGTGAAGCAACAAGTAGGAGTTTGAGTCCTCTGCGGAGATGGCGCATCCATCTTGTGGCCAGATAAGCCTGTCATTTAAAGGTCCCCACGGCTGCTATCTCAGAATAGTGGAAGCCACTATAGGAGGATGGAGTCAGAGGGCTGGGGTGAGAGGGAGTAATAATCCCTGTCTTGACTTGATTGAAGGGCGGTTTTCAAATCCTTTCCAAGCTGTGATTTTCACCTCATTCCTATGATTAAAGGAGAAGTGAGAGACTAGGACAGAACAGAAGGGTTATGAAGGGGCTATTGAAAGGCAAGTAGAAATGTGGAGCCTTGATACAACTTGTGTTTTACTATAGAGCTGTTGTAGCTGTAGTGGTTTAGGAATTATTAAATCTACATCACATGGAAGTAAGGAGACCAGCTAGAAAGATACTAATAGTCTGGGCAGGGGGGAAGGAGGAAACGCTACTCCATTTTAAAAATTGATTTAAACTACCCAGTTTTTTCAAATAATAACATTCCTGAAATCACGATGCACCTTAGGAACCAGGTGTGGTGGTTCATGCATTTACGCCCAGGCAGAGGTAGGAGGATCACCATGAACTCAAGACCACCCTGAAACAGAGAATTTCAGGTCAGCCTGGGCCAGCGATCCTACCTCAAACCAATCAACCAACCAACCAACCGACCAACCAACCAACCAACCATAAGATGTGTCTTAGAATTGCTGATGGCCAAATGGCAGCTGCACGGTGGTTACTATGGCCTGAGCAGGTGAAATTTTAGTCACAGCTATTAATAATATGTAGGCAGGTCAACAAAGCCACTGTGTTATTGGTACCTTACAGAGTGATTTTAACTACCACATTAAATGTTTGACTTCATTAGCTGAGCCATCTCTCTAGCCCCTCATCATTATTATTATTTTACTTTTTTTCTCCTTCCAGATAGGGTATCACTCTATCCCAGGCTGGCCTCAAATTCACAGCAATCCTTCTACCTTGATCCTTCTACCTTTGCCTCCTGAGTACTGGGATTAAAGGCATGTACCAACATAGTTTTTAAAAAATACAATTCTATGAGACCTTTCATCATTATCATCATCACTATTTTTAGTTGAGTAAAGGTCTCACTATAGCCCAGGCTGGCCTCAAGCTCAAGGCAATCCTCCTGCCTCAGCCTCCCTAGTTAATAAAGCATAAGATGGAGAGAGAGAGAGAAAAAGAGAGACAGAGAGAATATGAATGTACCATGGCCTCTTGCCATTGCAAGCAAACTCCAGATGCCCCTATTAATTTTTAAAAAATATTTAGCAGCTGGTAAAGGGTGGCACATGCCTTTAATCCCAGCACTCAGGAGGCAGAGGTAGGAGGATGGCTATGAGTTCCAGGACAACCTGAGACTACACAGTGAATTCCAGGTCAGACTGGGCTAGAGTGAGACCCTCCCTCAAAAAAATCCTACAAAAAAAAAACAATTAAACAAACAAACAATAACAGCAACAGCAGCAGCAACAACAACAACAACAAAAACCCACCATGACTCAGGGAACTGAGTGGAAGAGGGGGTGGAAAGATTATAAGAGCCATGGTAGAGGAGAATATCGAGACATTGTCCCCCCCTCAACACCATAGAAAGAAAAAACTGTCTACTTCTTGTAGAATTCCTAACCCCCTATCCCATGGTCTGGTCTAGCAATCCCACTGAGGAAGGCCCAGCGGTTGGGGATAAGGAGGGAAATGGGGACACCACCACAAGACTTGCTCATACAATGTATCTAATTATTAACAATAAATAAATTAAAAAGTTGAAACAAAAAAAAAATTTTAGAAAAAAAGAAAAAAAGAAAAAAAAAAAAAAAAAAAAAA
>PVHP010023892.1:0-16304 GCA_004024765.1 Zapus hudsonius | reverse complement strand
TCCGCCTTTAACCGCTGAGCTATCTCAGCCCCCTAGGTTTTGTTTTTTGTTTTGGTTTTCTCTTTTTAAAAAATCTTTGCAAGCAGCATCTCGTACTTTAACTATTAACCACTGAGGATTATTATCTCCAGCCCATCTAGTACTTAATATGACCTAATAAGATGCTTAGAGTTGATAAACAGTATTAGATTCTTGTCACTGAGAGAAATGCAACCTTCTGTTGACACCTTTTGGTCTCACCAAGAAGGCATGCACCCTCATTTTAACAGGATGGGTAGGATGGGACAGTAGCTCAGTGGTAGAGCCCACGCTTAGCATGCATAAAACTCTAGGTCAAATGCCCAGCACCTGGCACCATGACACAAAACCAAAGCCCAGAATGGAAATGTTGATGATGACACATGGGAAAACAAAGACAAGGGCAACTGAGTCACAAAGTGATTTGTTAGTGGCACAGGGGTGATCACTGCGAGCTTCATAAATGAAGACCACAGAGGGTAACATGCTCCAGTCAGTTAAGACAGCAACTTCTTTTCCAGAAGACCTTGTCACTCAAATTTTGGGTTATCTCAACCCATGGAAATAACTCAGATCAGCAAGTATTTCTTATATATAAAGACCCAGCAGTATGCTAGATTAAGATTCAAAGCATAAGACAATTTCTTTTATAAGGAATTTAGCTTTTCATTGCAAAGACTTTTGAACATAAATAGCTAAGCATTATGAGGCAAGCATATACTCAGCACAAATAATTGACATCTGGCTTTATAGATTGCAATTATTCATATTCTAACATCCAGTTTTAGAGCAAAGTAAAAAACTGTGTATATCTTAAATATTTTTACCTCAGGAATGAGCTTAACTGGTTTCTCTGAGCTTTCAATAGAGAATAAATAAAATGTATTAGACTGAGACATATCTTATCATTTAAAAAATCCCTAAAGCAGCCCAGTATGGTGGCTTGTAAATCCAGCACTTGAAAGGTGGAGGAAGGAGGATTGGGAGTTTGAGATCAGCCTGGGTTAGATTGTGAGACCCTGTCTCATACATACATACACACACACACACACACACACACACACACACACACACACACACAAATAAAACAAAACAAAACAAAAAACAGAGAGAAAATCTGAGCTTGAGAGCTGGCTCAGTGGTGAAAAGCACTTCCTGTGCAAGCAGGAGGGCCCAAGGAGAACAGAGACTCACACAAATAGCTGGGTGTGGCCATGCATGCCTGTAACCCCAGTCCTACAGGGGAGCAGAGACCCAAGCTTGGGAGGGGGGAAGGCAAGCTCTGGGATCAGTAAGAGACTCCAGCTCAAATAACAAGGGGCAGAAGAGGTGGGGCACCTGGTATTCTGCTATGGCCACCACAGGTGAAGTGCACCCCACTGCAGGCTAGTGCATAGGTTGCTGCGTGGGTACATACACATGCGTATCACACACACACACACACACACACACACACACACACACACACAGCCCTAAAGTCCCCAAGCAAGATGATCGACTTCCGGCCCACTAATGTAGACCACGTGAGTCTTACCTGCAAGCTTCTTGAGAGTGCCTGTATTGAAGATGTTGAAGTAATGGACACCAAAGACTTTCCCCAGAGACTTGCAGACCTCTGTAAGTTCTCCAAGGCACTTCTTCACCATCTCTTCCCTCTGAGATACTTTGGCCACTAAGGCTTTTTGTTTTTTCACACTGCTGGAATTTTCTGTTTCCATGAAGTCTACCTTAGTGAGAGAGAAAGTGACCAAAGGAGTGGGTAGATGGGACACTTGTACCACCCAAGCAAGGGCTTTTTTCTGCCAAGTAGGAGTAAGACCCTTATGAACAGTGGCTGGGCATTCCCCATCTTCCTATCTCCAGGGCCTGCCATACCATAACTTCTTGATAAATTCAAGTTTAATGATTAAATATAGGAAGAGCTAGTGACCTGATAACCCATTAAATTTATTCTGACAAATGTCGCATTAATTGGGTTCAATTAAAAAATTTTTTCCTAATTAAAATCATAGTATGTTCCTATGAGACAGTACATGTAAATTCAGTTCATGTAAGCTTGGAAGACAATGAACTTTGCTTTAGCATGTTTTGGTCCACTTCCTGTGAGACAATAAACATTGCAAATACCCTACCTTTAAATGCCCACTTAACACGGTTTGAGCTTTAGTTCCCAGCATCACATAGGCAATTGCTTGGTCATTAGCATTGATATATAAGTCTTCATCCAAAATCTTGTCGAGTATCAGCTTTTTAAGAAGTCTTTCAGCGTTGTGTCGTGAATAAGTAGATCCCTTTCCAAATATACCTGACTGTATCTTTGCACTCTTACTCCCTAGTAAGGTACAAAAAGTTAGGTGAGTAAATACAGGTGCATCAACATTCCTATAGAAGAGGCTGACAGATAGCAGGGCGTGGTGGTGCATGCCTTTAGTCCCAGCACTCAGGAGGCAGAGGTAGGAGGATCCCTCTGAGTTCAAGGCCACCCTGAGACTACATAGTGAATTCCAGGTCAGCCTGGACTAGAGCGAGACCCTACCTCGAAAAACAAAAACAAAACAAAACAAAAAAAGAGGCTGAAAGTCATTTATGGACCTGTTTGGACAAAAAGGAGGAATCATCTATTCCACAAGAAACCCCATAGCACAAGCAGACCCTGGACTCTGGAGAGTCTAAGATTGCTGTGGTCGCATGTACTTTCTCTTCTCTGGGGCTGAGGACAGAGTCTGCCCTAACTCTATCCCAGCCCCTGGCTACTTTTCCTCATCATTTTTTAATGCACTGACCAAAAACCACAGCAGCAACATTAAGCTTTTCCTTTGAAAATGTTGTATTTACAGTTTGTAAAATTTTTATCAGAAAAAACTAGAAAATTAGAACAAAGAAATTAAAAAAAAAAAAAAAAAAAAAGCTCATCTTAGTGCCAGTAGCTTCATATCACTGCGCTATAGTAGGGTAACTGTGTTAAAACCTAGCATTTTAAAATATTTTATATGCAGCTGGGCGTGGTGGCACATGCCTTTAATCCCAGCACTCAGGAGGCAGAGGTAGGAGGATTGCCGTGAGTTCAAGGCTTTTTTGAAGTAGGGTCTCATTCTAGCCCAGGCTAACCTAGAACTCACTCTATAGTCATAGGCTGGCCTCAAACTCACAGCTATCCTCTTACCTCTGCCTCTCAAGAGCTGGGATTAAAGGCATGTGCTACCACATCTGGCTTACTTACTTCTTTTCTTCATATTTATTATATTTGTATCTTTATGTCACTGAGATTACATTTAATCCTGTCTTGTTTTATAACCACAGTTAAGACTGGATGTGGACAAAAGCTTCTTGCATTAGCCATTTCTTTGCCTACTGGGAGCGATGCTCTTTACTACCACGTTAACAGAGCCTCTAGCAGAAGGGAAGAGAGATACCTAGGGTTAGGTGCTCACTTAGATGAACCTGTGGAAGCATTATTTTTTGTATGTGAAAACCCGTCACCTTGGGGCTGGGGATATGGCTCAGTCAGTAGAGTGCCTGCCTAGCATGCACAAGGCCCTTCCTATATGAGGGAGGTAGAGGCAGGAGGATCAGAAGTTCAAGGCTAACCCCTCAGCTATAAACCAAGTTTGAGGCCAGCCTGGGCTAGAAATCCTGTCTCAAAACAAAACAACCCCTTATCTTAGTGATTCATTTTTTTAATATAGCTGTTTAATTTGAATTGTTATTCAAATAAAGCAGATGACTTACCCAAGAAAATGTCGACCAGCATGTTCAGAGTAAATCTTCCAGAAGGACCTATATTTCTTGTCCCTGATGATAAACTATGTTCTTGAACAAATCTGACAATATTTTTCACATCATCAGTCACATCTCTTGTTTTATAAGCCTATGAATAAAAAGATCACATTCTGCTCTAATTAAGATAGTATTTATTTACTTACTAATGGGGCTCCAAAGAGTCTCTGTCTGTTCCCCTGCAGGACTGGGGCTATAGACATGTGTGGCTGTACACAGCTGTTTGACATGGGACTGGAAGACTTGAACTCAGACCCCCACCAGCCTTCATGCTTGCACAGGAAGTACATTTAACTGCTGAGCCGTCTCTCCAGCCCTCATTGTTCTTTTATTGAGACAGTCTCACTATGTGGCCCAGGCTGGCCTCAAACTTCATTTTCCTTTCCTCAGCCTGCTGAGTGCTAGGATTACATCATCATGTCTATTTTCCCAAACAATTTAAAAGACTTGAATTAAGGCATAATGCCTGTTATAATTATTCTTTCAAGATGAGATTTCTAAATATAGGATACAGTTGAATTTAAAATATTCTACCTGCCCATGTTGTATCCTTCTGGGTGTTTCTTTTCTTTCTTTCTTTCTTTTATTTTTGAGTCAGGGTTTCCTGTAGCACAGGATGGTCTCAAGTTCACTACGTAGCTGAGGATGACCTTTGCCTTCTAAGTACTAAGATTACAATCGTGGCCCACCACACCTGGCCCATTTTTCTTAAATTAAGAAAACAACACATGCTGGCAATTTCAGTAACTAATGAAAAATATCTTCCTTTACCTTTGCTCTACAGCAATTATCACAAGAAACATCTGGGTATTTCTTACAAAAATCAGGGTTAAATCCATGTTCACCAAAGTAAGCCAAAAGCTGTATTCTCCTGCATTCTGTTATATTTTCACAGTAATGCACCATGCTATACAAATTATTGAAGTGAGTCTCTTTTGTTTGATAGTTTCCATCTTTTTCCACTATAAGAGATGAAGAACACAGGAAAATATACTTATTATAATAAGAAATGAGAGAATATATTAGCAATATTTAGAAGAGACTCATATAACTTATTTTTCAGAACAGGGTCTTGGTCAGGGTAGCCTCAAACTCCTGGGTTTAATGAGGCAGTTTCCTGAGTTCTGGGACTACAGGTGTGTGTCAACATGCCTGTCAACATTCTTTTTTTTTTTTTTTTTTTTGGTTTTTTGAGGTAGGGTCTCGCTCTAGTCCAGGCTGACCTGGAATTCACTATGTAGTCTCAGGGTGGCCTCAAACTCACGGCAATCCTCCTACCTCTGCCTCCCGAGTGCTGGGATTAAAGGCGCGTGCCACCATGCCCAGCTGTCAACATCCTTATACTTTAGAAAATTACTAAACAGCATTGCATCATCATCGTCTATATTACAGTTAGCTGGATAATCCTTCTCTCCTCTCAGAGTCTCACACTATAGCCCAGGCTTGAATTTATCAAATCCTCCTGGGCTGGAGAGGTGGCTCAGTGGTTAAGGCATTTGCCTCCAGTGCCTAAGGCCCCCGGTTCAATTCCCCAGTACCCACATATGCCAGACCCACAAGGTGGTGGCCATGATGTGCTCTCTCTCTTTCTCTCTCTCTCTGCTTGAAAATGAATAAAGAAAACATTTAAAAAAAAATTCTCCTGTCTCAGCCTCCCAAATGCTGGGATTACTGATGTGAGCCACACATGCCAGCTGGAACATTAGATTTTCCCAATCTGAATTCTTTTCTTTCACTCTTCATTCTCCCCAGTGATGAAGATTTGATTGACACTTTCTCTGTGTACCAGGTGGGCATGTGCTGAACTATTGACCAGAGGAAGCAGGTCTTCAGAGCACAGTAGCAGGCTGTGCTCCTCCTCACTGCTGAGGTCCTGGCGAAACTGTGCATGTGCCAGGAAGCCTGGGTTGCTGTGCTGAACTCAGAGGAAAGGAGGTTCTGAAGTTAAGAGGAACACCACCCAAACTAATAGTTGGAGACAGTTGATTTTTTTTCCCCCCAGGTAGGGTCTCACTCTAGTCCAGGCTGACCTGGAATTCACTATGGAGTCTCAGGGTGGCCTTGAACTCACGGCGATCCTCCTACCTCTGCCCCCCCCCCCCCAGTGCTGGGATTAAAGGCCACGCCCGGTGACAGTTGATTTTAATATTAAGATTGTTTTATATTTCTTCTGGGGAAGTCATAGCTTTGTGAGCTGGAATTTTAACAGTTACTATGATAAAAATAAGTACTTCAAATACCATTTTTCTTCTGGTTGGTATCATTTTTTCAAATGGTTGCTAGGCTATTAGGACTTACTTATCAACTTGTTTAAGCCTAAAAGCACAAATGTTGCTTGAGTTATAAAGGCTACACCTTTATAAACTATCATAAATTGAAAATACGTACATGGGAAATGTATTTAATGCATCTAATCTGCTGAATATCCCAAGTTAGCAACACAGCGGGCTGTACAGTGCAGGTTGTTGATGGTCCTGGCTACAAAGCACAAAGCTGACTGGGAGCTGTAGCTTCGCCACCCAGCCCCATCGGAGAAGGCTTGACTGTGTTTCTCTAGCTCAGAGAAACAGCAAAACTAACAATTCAAAGCATGGTCTCAGCTGAATGCATGCATCCATCATAAAATTGAAAAATCATCAACCAAACCATCATAAATCAAAGACTGCTTTCATAGGCTTTGTTTAAAACTACATATGTTAGCCGGGTGTGGTGGTGCACGCCTTTAATCCCAGAACTCGGGAGGTAGAGGTAGGAGGATTGCCATGAGTTCAAGGCTACCCTGAGACTACAGCGAGACCCTACCTTGAAAAACCAAAAAGAAACAAACAAACAAACAAAGAAAACTACATATGCACTGGGCATGGTGGGACATCCGTTTAATCCCAGCAGTGGGGAGGCTGAGGATCACTGTGAGTTCAAGACCAGCCTGAGACTATAGAGTGAGTTCCAGGTCAGCCTGGGCTAGCGTGAGACTCTACCTTGATTAAATAAAAAATCAATAAAAATAAACATGTGCAGATCAAGTGCAAGCAATTCATTGTTTTTGCTGGGACACATTTTGATACAGTCCCAAGAATCCTGGACTTTGGTGTCAGATGAACCTGGGTCCCATTAGGACTTTATCACTTACTAGTTCTGTGTCTCATGTTATTCCTCTGCAAAGTGAAGGATGTAATATCTTATCTTCTAGGGTTGTTGTAAAGATAAACTGAAGCCAGCTGGTGGTACATGCCTTTAATTCCAGCACTTGGGGAGCTTGAGGCAGACTCACTCACTGTGAATCTGAGGCCAGCCTGGGCTACAGAGTGAGTTCAAGGTCAGCCTGGGCTACAGTGAGACCCTACACAAAAGAAAATCAACAACCACAAATCTAACAACAAACAAACATACCACATTGGGTTACCACAACAATGACAAAACCCCAGCATACGGTTATACTAATGATATATTAATACATCAAACATCAAATTGAATCCTGGCCACTATTCCCACTGCTCAAGGATCCCCAAGGATCCTGGGGACAAGTCACAAAATCTGTGTGGAGCTTCCTTTTCTCCTGGGACTATGGGTCCCTCCAAAGCTAGTTGTTACAGAGTAGATGAGAAAGCAGTCTCAAAACAAACATGTTTAGGAGATATACTTAACTATTACAACAAAGTATAAATATGGGCAAATGACACAATAACATTCTAAAATATGGATTCATTTTGCCTTAGGAGTACCGTCTAACTGCATAAATGCCCAAAGACATCTGTACAAAAATGTCCAGTAATGCATGGTTGACAATAGTCAAAAACAAAGCAATTTAAATATCTCTTTAGAGGAGTCTGGTTTAGTAACTACACCATGGAATTCTATGTAGTAATTCTATATATTAATTAGAATGATTATATCATAGTATTAACTGAAAAAAAAAGATTTATTTTTCTTTGAAATGTGAGTTATATGTAAGGGTACATGAGAATACTAGATATGAAAGGATAAAGAGGAAACCATTAACTGGAGGTTTTTCTTGGGGCAAGATTATGATACCTGGATTGAAAACTTTCTGCTTTTTATATATCTGTATCATTTGACTTTGTGAAACAAATATGTGGTACTTTTATAACAAACTAAAATAAAATTTCCGAAATATACAAATTCTCAATTTTTCTATGACTGTTTATCAGTAGTAGATTACTCTCATGGGATAGAATATAGCAGTGTGTCTCCAGCGGAGCTTGGCTTACTCATTATAAGTCTCTTCAGTCTGGTCACATCGTGATAGGTGTAGAAGAGCAGGCAGTGAGATATTTCCCCATCTCTTCCAGCTCTGCCGGATTCTTGGTAGTAACCTTCCACAGATTTAGGGAGGGATGCGTGAATCACAAATCGCACATCGGGTTTGTCAATTCCCATTCCAAATGCAATTGTCGCACAGATAACCTGATATGATCAAAAGCCTATTAGATTCAATGCATTTAAGGGAACATTTTAATAATAAATGCTTCTGAAAGCTCTATCCCTTATCTTACATTAAAATAGCTTGATACAACCATAAAATATTTTAACACAGTCCCAGTATTTGGCAGGACTAAGGTGAGATTTTCATATTGATAACTTGCAAATCTATTCAGACCCAAGAAGGTAAAGAGACACTTTTTTGTAACTGGGTCTTGGCATCTGAGGGAGCAATCCTTTGTGTATTGAGAAGCTTGCCCTGTATGTTTCTGAATGGAGATGTGGAGGGTGTTGCTTAGATAGCCATGAGAGCCAGAAGTACCTAAGAAATGTCTTGATGAATTTAGGGTGGTCCTGTTTAACTGCTGTGTAGCTCCTCTCATGATTCAGGAAGGGTGACATTCTTACCTGCTCCAGCACATACCTGAGTCTTGATACTAGCCGATCACCTGCTAACTCAGTTAACTCAACAGCTGACTTCAAAGTCTACCCTGATGAAATTTTAACTATAGGGAAAAGCCTGAGAGCTGCCTCTACAAAAACAAAATGGCCAAGGAAATTGATCTTGGCCCGTACAACTATTTAGTAGAAGTGAGGTAAAAGTTAAATCTTAGTAGCTTGACAAATCTGTTTTCCAAAATATCTATTTTAGGACCTATTTCACCCAAACCAAAATGCTGTATCTCCAAGGCAAAATTACATTACACAAATAAAGCTATAAGTCTTTTTTTAGCACTTAAAAAAATGAATTGCTGCTGCAAAAGCAGTATTTCAAAAGCAACGGAAGTATCTCGCAGCCTGAGTAAAGCAAACACCATGCCTTCAGTAACTGAGTACCAGAAAGAGGAACTGCTGGCGATGGGCACACGAGCAGCCAGTGAACACGCTTATCAACAAGGGACTGTAGTGGCCTGCACTGTAGGTTACTCTTCCACCTCAATTTATAGGCTCTTTGATCAAAAGGAATTCTCTAAGGAAAGAAAGTCTACAGTAGCCTCTAATGATCCCCAAATGAGAAGTGCCAGCCCAAAGCTCTACCAGTGATGGGAGTGAGGGCTTCTGTGAAGTCAGGTGCATCTACCAGTGTTAGGTGGGCACCTGGCTGTGAGGAATACTATGTATGTGCCAACTTTCTGAATGCTCTTTTTTTCTCTCTTTCCTTTTTAAAAATTCTTTTTGGATCTTGCTTATACAGCTCAGGCTGACCTCAAACTTATGCTCCACCTGCCTCAGCCTCTCAGGTATTCAGAGCACAGGTGCGCAGGTGTGCAACACTAAGCTCAAGCTATGACAGCCTATTTCTTTAACTGAAAAAACTGGCTTCGTGAATTCTAACTTCCTTATTTCTGTGTTGTTTTAAACTTTAGGCTGCAATCATTCTTTGTAAAGAAAAACAACCAAGTTTTGTAATGTCCATAAATCTAATAAGATTAGGATTGTCTAGATAGAATAAACTAAGATTATATTATTTATTGTTTTGAAATTTTTTTTCATAATTTCCTTACTTTTTATTATATGCCAACTAGTTTATATTTTAGGTGTTTAAAAAAACACAAAAACAAGCCGGGCGTGGTGGTGCACGCCTTTAATCCCAGCACTTGGGAGGCAGAGGTAGGAGGATCGCAGTGAGTTCGAGGCCAGCCTGAGACTACAGAGTGAATTCCAGGTCAGCCTGGACTAGAGTGAGACCCTACCTTGAAAAACAAAATAAATAAAATAAAATAAAATAAAATGCTAAGGAATGTCTTGAGAAACTTTTTTTTGGGGGGGTGGTTTCCGAGGTAGGGTCTCAATCTAGCACAGACTGACCTGGAATTCCCTATGTTGTCTCAGGGTGGCCTTGAACCCACAGTGCCTAAGGACCCAGGTTCAATTCCCCAGTACCCATGTAAGCCAGAAGCACAAAGTGGCACATGATCTGGAGTTTGTTTGCAGTGGTTGAAGGCCCTGGTGTACCCATATTCCTCCTTCTCTTTTCTCTCTCTCCCCCTCTCTCTTTGTATCTCTCTGCTTACAAATAAATAAATAAAATATTAAAAAAAATATGGAGAGGAACTGGAGAGATGACTCACCAGTTAAGTCACTTGCCTGAATAGCCTAACAACCTGGTTTTGATTCCCCAGTAACCATGTAAAGCCGTATGAACAAAGTAGCACATGCATTTGGAGTTTGCAGTGGCTGGAGTCCCTTGCACACCTATTCTCTCTCTCTTTTCTCTGCTTGCAAATAAATAAATATGTAAATACTATATATTTTTAAAAAATCGAGACAGAGAGAGAGCAAACAAAACAATGGATATTTTCAGATGCTCATACAGTTTAGAAAATATTTCGGGGCTGGAGAGATGGCTCAGAGGTTAAGGCACTTGCCTCCAGTGCCTAAGGCCTTGGGTTCAATTCCCCAGTACCCACATAAGCCAGGCCCACAAGGTGGTAGCCCTGGTGCTCTCTCTCTCTCCTCTGTATCTCTGCTTGAAATGAATAAATATTTAAAAAAAAACATAAAAAAAAGAAAATATTTCACTGTTTTATCTTTTGACCTTTAAGATTAAAAACAAGGGCAGGAGCTGGGTGTGGTGACACAAGCCTTTACCCCAGACTTGGGAGGGAAAGGTAAACAGATCATTGTGAGTTCGAGGCTACTCTAAGACTACATAGTGAACTCCAGGTCAGCCTGGGCTAGAATGAGACCCTACCTCAAAAATTAAAAACAAAACAAAACAGGGGCTGAAGAGATGGCTTAGTGGTTAAGGCCTTTGCCTGCAAAGCAGAAGGACCCAAGTTCAATTCCCCAGTGCCCATGTAAAGCCAGATGTACAAGGGGGCGCATATGTCTGGAGTTCATGCAGTGGCTGGAGGCCCTGGTGCGCCCATTCTCTCTCTTTGCCCCCCCTCAAATAAATAAAACATTAAAACAAAACAAGCTGGGCATGGTGGCGCACGCCTTTAATCTCAGCACTTGGGAGGCAGAGGTAGGAGGATCACCATGAGTTCAAGGCCACCCTGAGACTACATAGTGAACTCCAGGTCAGCCTGGACTAGAGCGAGACCCTACCTCGAAACCCCCTGCACCCCCAAAAAAGCCCAAAAAACAATAAAACAAGGGCTAGTGTGATGGTTAAGTTTTGTTGTCAACTTGACCTATTTAATAATCCACAGTAATCTTTAGTGGCCCTCTCCGTAGGGGACAGAATGTAAAGAAGCCCCAGGAAGTAAAACCCCTGCCTGTTTGCTGGTATGTGTGTGGTATTAGTGATGGCTTCTCTCTCTCTCTCTCTGGACCTGTGAAAGGGGGCCGGCCTCTTTCGCCATTGTGGAACTTCCCCTAGATCTGAAACTTCAATAAACTCCTTCTTGTAACTGTGCCTGGTTTGGAGGTTCATCCTAGCAGCATGTGTCTGACTACAACAGTTGAGAAGGCACTTGCCTGCAAAGCCTAATGATTTAAGTTCCATTCCCTAGTGCCCATGTAAAAGTCAGATGCACAAAGTGGTGCATGCATCTGAAGTTCGTTTGCAGTGGCAGGAGGTCCTGGTGTACCCATACTGTCTATCTTCTTTCTCTGCTTGCAAATGAGTGAATAAAAAGAAAAAAAAAAGCCAGGCGTGGTAGTACATGCCTTTAATCCCAGCACTTGGGAGGCAGAGGTAGGAGGATTGCCATGAGTTCAAGGCCACCCTGAGACTACATAGTGAATTCCAGGTCAGCCTGGACTAGAGCGAGACCCTACCTCGAAAAACCAAAAAAAAAAAGAAAAAAAGAAAAAAAAAAGATTAAAAACAAACCAGTGGGAGGTAGATGCAAGAGGACTTCCTTGAATTTGAGGCCAAACCTGGATACATCGTAAGACCTTGTCACAAAAACAAAACAAAACAAAAAATTTGCATCCTCCACAAGCAAGTTTGCTTCTATAGTATTGTTTGCTGGCTTCTGGAGGCACTACCTGGCAGCCGTCCTGGTTGATCCACTTGTGCTGCACCTCGTCCCGGGCAGAGTCACTGAGGCCGGCGTGGTAAGCCAGAGCAGCCAGACCGTCCTTCTGTAATGTGTCCGCCATTGTGTCACATTCTCGCCTGGACAGGCAGTAAATTATCCCCGAGTCATCTGCCAAGAAACCAAAACAGTAATGAGAGATGAGGATTAATACCTTAAACAACAACACAATTTACATTATATTCTTAAAAATAAATGAATCATAAATAGATCTTACAGTGTTCTTACAGTACAGATAAGAGTACTTAAAGCAAGGAATCCATAAACAGTAGAATTAAGATTTGACTTGTAATTCTGAACCTGCAAAGATTCTGAGCTCTATTTCACATTGGCTCTATAACGGAAAGGCATCCCGAGACAAATTTTTTGTTGCTTGTGTTTCGAAGCAGGGTCTCACGAGAGCAGAGGATGACCTGAAACTCACTCTGGAGTCCAGGCTGGCCTTGAATTCAGTGATCCTTCTACTTCAGCCTCCTGAGTGCTAGGATTTCAGGTGTGCATGCCCCATCTAATACAAATTTTGTAAAAAACAAAAAACAGCCTATGGTAATACTTATAAAAAACCTGAGAATACCTTTTGACTCAGTTTCCTCCCAGGAAACTAACATAGTTAACATAGTGGAACAAGGAGTTGTGCCAAAAACTTGGTAAGAAATAATTTTAATAGATAACAAATGGGAATAATTAAGATAGGGAATTGTGAAATAAAATATACCGTAACTATTAAAAGTGCTTTCTAAAAGTTTATAAAAGCCATGGGAAAATGTTCTTGATGTAGAAAAGGGGTTACGTGGAAAACTGCTATAAACATGAATCTCATGTTAGTTACCATAGCACAAAGGCACTAAAACAAAGGGCTGTATGAATAATACAGCCTGATAGAAGCCAGAAGAAAGACACTGAGACCAAGAGTTATAATGTAGGTGTGTATGAGGGAGTAATATATTTTTATTAGGATTTATTGTTATCTAACCAAATGAGATTTAAGAATTATAATAGTCTCTATAAATAGCAAGTTAGTGCTATCATAGTGCAAAAAGAAATGTTTAACACACAATTTAATACATTCTATTATAGTACTAAGGACATTTTATCTATTTCTTTTAGACAATTTATGACAGGCTGTACTCACATGGGTGATATTTTCTGATCCATTCTAAGCAGTCAAATGCTACCTTTTTAGGCTTTTTTGGTAATACATAGTATTTTAGATTATGTCTGTTGAAGCTCATGCTAAACCTAAAAAAAGATCCAAACATAAAATGTAGTTACTATGAGAAAATACAGCTTTCGTCACTGTTCTGGATAGAATGTGTTCCATGCACCCAAAACCCTTACCCTCAACTCTAAGGCATTAGGAGGTGGCCCTTGGGAGGCAATTAGGTTAGTATCTTAAATAACCAGATCTGGATGATGCTCCCTCCTACTCACATGTGGCTCCAATGGGAATAACAATCTATAAACCAGAAAGAAGAATTTCACCAGACAAGGATCTGCCAGCATCCTGCCTGTCCAGCCTTTAGAACCAAGAGACGTGAATTTTTAAAAAATTATTTATTTGCGCTGGGCGTGGTGGTGCATGCCTTTTAATCCCAGCACTTGGGAGGCAGAGGTAGGAGGATTGCCATGAGTTCAAGGCCACTCTGAGACTACATAATAAATTCCAGGTCAGCCTGGACTACAGCGAGACCCTACATTGAAACCCCCCCAAAAATTACTTATTTGCAAAGGGGGGAGAGGGGGAGAGAGAGAGAGAGAGAGAGAGAGAGAGAGAGAGAGAGAGAGAGAGAGAGAGAGAGAGAATCTTGCCACTGCTAGTGAATTCCAGACGCATGTGCCACTTTGTATATCTGACATTACATGGATATGGGAGATTTGAACCTAGGCTGCCAAGCTTCATAAATGCTGAAACATCTTTCTACCCTGAGAAATAAATTTCTATTGTTTAAGCCACTCAATCTATGATACTGTGTTATAAAAGCTCAAATGAAGGTAACCAGTCATCTTCAAACATTAAATACTGATATTCCAGCCAGATGTAGTAGTGCACACCTTTAATCTCAGCACTGAGGCAGAAGGATTGCTGTGAGTTCGAGTCCAGCCTGGACTACAGAGTGAGTTCTAGGTCAGCCTGGGCTAGAGTGAGACCCTGGTTCAAAACATGCCAAAAATAAATAAAATAAGTAAATAAATACTGATCTTCCACAATGCAAACCTAATTATCAGTCACAAGAGAGGCATGGCTGGTGAAAATGCTGAGAATAAAAGACTACTGTGTGCTTAGCCTTAAATGGAACCTGTGTCATCACCCCTCCAAGGTTTGGGGAACACCACAGAAGAGCAGATTAGAGTGTTAAGAGGTGGGACATGGGGAGGAAAGCAGTGAAATGCTATCTTCTGCACACAACATGGCTGCCATATTCATGAGCTCACAGCAGCTTTGTTTCCTGCACAAAATTGAGGCCACCAGCGGTCGACTCTACCCCTCCCAGAGGAGCTACTGGCAGCTCATGGCTGCATAGGAGCTAGAGTCATGTGCTTCAGTGTGTAGCCCGAGCTCCAGCCCATAACCCCTCACTTACACTTGTGTAAGCAACCCTGATTTAACTTGTATGTAAAAAATAAAAAAGAGAAAAAAAATGAAAGTAGGAAGAGGACTAGTTGGGAAGAAGGGATTTATAGGGGAAGGAGGGAAATGAGGATAATGGGTGAATATGACCAAAATATATTATATACATGAGTTAAATTGTCAAAAAGAAAAAGAGTGATAATAAAGAAGAAAAGCCTATGGGATGAGATGACGAAAACCTAGGGATTGTATAAAGAGCCTGCATGGTGGAGCACCCCTTTAATCCCAGCACTCCAAAGACAGAGGTAGGAGGATTGCCAACCTGGGCTAGAGTGAGACCCTAACTTGGAAAAAGGAAGAGAAATTTAACCTGCATCCATACAGTAAGTACTTCAGTTTGTTTTGGTGTAGAACTCCGAATGGACGAAAGGTGACTGTTTATAAAGAGGGGAAATGGGAAAGAAAGGAGTAAGCAGCAGGTATGTGGAGTGCAGGGCCGTTCTCAGGTCTGTCTAGAAAAAGTGCATGTGCATACTAAGGCTTTGATTCCCTTAGAAGTGTCTCTGCTTCTGGGCCCTTAGAAAGCTTTTCTGAGTCCCTAAGGGCATGCATACTCCATTTTTAGACCTAAACACATGTTGGAATGTAGTTCAGAACTCTGAAGAGGCCCAGGCTGAGGGCCCGCTGAGCTCGCTCACAGGAGTGGTACTGAGTGCAGTTTAAAGCTGAGTGCAGAAGGAGGGAACTTAGGAGAAGACAGCCAGGCATTTGGAGGTACTTCCCCTGGGCACGCCAAACAGAATAAATGACAATAACACTAGACTTTGTTTTGGAGGCTGATAAAGTGTTCTAAATTTAGAGTAATATGAAAATGTAAAAAATATCCCAGCTGGGTGTGATGATAGATGCCTATAATCCCAACACTTGGGAGGATTACAAATTTGAGGCCAACAGGTTCTAAGTACCAAAGTTATAGGCCAGTCAGAGCTACACAGCAAGACCCTGTTTAAAAATAAAACAAGCCGGGCGTGGTGGCACATGCCTTTAATCCCAGCAGAGGTAGGAGGATTGCCATGAGTTCAAGGCCACCCTGAGACTACATAGTGAATTCCAGGTCAGCCTGGACTAGAGCAAGACCCTACCTCAAAAAACCAAAAAAGGGCTGGAGAGATGGCTCAGCGGTTAAGGCACTTGCCTCCAGTGCCTAAGGCCCTGGGTTCATTTCCCCAGGACCCACATAAACGAGAACCACAAGGCAGTGGCTCTGGTGCTTTCTCTCTCTCTCTCTCTCTCTCTCTCTCTCTCTCTCTCTCTCTCTCCTTGAAAATGAATAAATAAAAATATTTTTAAAAAAACCAAAAAAAATAAAATGGAGCATCACCATGAGTATGAGGCCACCCTGAGACTGAACTGCAGGTTAGCCTAGGCTAGAGTGAGATTCTACCTGGAAAAACAAAACTAAACAAACTCACTTAAATGTATTGAATAGTTATATAGTATGAATTATC
>PVHP010023891.1:0-26824 GCA_004024765.1 Zapus hudsonius | reverse complement strand
CTTTGCTATCAGCAAGTAGAACTCCAAGGAGTGGAAAAAATAAAACCCTGAAGTCTGAAAGGAGTGTAGGGGGAGAAACAGAATAAGCTGTTCTTTCTCTCTGTGCCGGTTTCCTTGGCTTTGTGTGGCAGGGAGAAGATCTTAGCATACATTACACTTTTTTAGTCTGTTTTCCTATTAAAAATAAATCCCTAGAATTATTTTTAAGAGTCTATCTTCATGTGGTTTCTAGGGTTCAATTCACACTATTTAATTGGCCTGGGAACTCTCAAGCAAAAGACTCAATACAAAAAACAGCCCCAGACTCATAATAGCCTCCAGTGTCTGGCTTAGGCAAATAGAGCTCTCTGGGGAAGGGTCTATCTATGGGGAGTTATATAGATAAAGCCCCCCAAATCACGAGCTCACAAAGCAAAACAGAAAAGCTGTGTGAAAGGAATCTGTCATTGCCCAAATAACAAACAGCAGATTTAGATGCCTAAGAAATCTACATGACCAAGTTACTAAAGAGAGACACTAAAAGAAAGATGGTTCTTTCAATGATGATAGTAAGAACAATTTTCAAGATAAAATATATGAGAATGCCAAGAGAAATAGAAGGATGAATAGGTCTAAAAACTTCTTCTATATTCTTATATATTGGCTAGGGAAATGCTGTACTACACAAGACCAGTGGGCTTTCCTAGTGAGAAGTAACCCACATCACAAACCTGCCATGGCCACAGCTGTTTATTGACCCTCTCTTGTATGTGTGTGTGCATGTGTGGTGTCTATGAATGAATGTGTTTATATGTGTTCAGGTGTGTCTAGAATCTAGACGTAGTGTGTAAGAATCACTAGACTCTATAGTGAGGCTGTGATGACTAAATGCAAAGTTATTGTATATATATATATATATATATATATATATATATATATATATATATATGTGTGTGTGTGTGTGTGTGTGTGTGTGTGTGTGTGTGTGTGTGTGTATTTACACATACTTTCCCAGAGGGTACAAACTTTATTCTTCTCCACGCCAAATTCTAACTTCCATTAATGTTCACAGTTCAATTAATAATTGAATTAATTCAAGTGTTTGTCAATTATATTTCAATTTTATATAATTATATTTATAATATCTATACATATATATGGAATTAGTTACTACTTTGGATACAGGGCAACGCAATTTGGAAACTGACAAAGAAAATAACAAGAAAAAAATTTTTAAAAAAGAAACTATAACGAAAAACCCAGAATAGTTTTAAACATTTCAAGGAGGAATTTTTTAAGAAGGCAAGCTTTAAAAAAAAATAAAAGAAATAGGGGCTGAAGAAATGGCTTGGTTAAAGGAGCTTGCTTGCAAATCCTGATTGCCCAGGTTCAATTCCCCGGTGCACACACAATGCCAGATGCACAAAGTAGCAGGTGTGTCTGCACTGTCAGGAGGCTTGGGCACACCTATTTATTCTCATTCTCTCTCTCTCTCTCTCTCTCTCTCTCCCTCCTAGTTCAAATAAAGAAATAAATATTTAAAAATATTGAAAAGTTGCATTTTTAAAAGTGAACAAATTAAAAAGTAAGAAATAAAATGGCAAGGCTCAAACTTTACAAAAGGAAAAGTTGTATCTGATAATGACCAAGGATTTTTCCAGAAAGGATAAAATGCATTCATCCCTGTGATTTATGGAATTAATTCGAAACAGGAAAAATATGTCCAGAGATCTTAAAAGAGTAAGAAGAAAAACAATCTATTAAAATAGAAGAGTAACTGAAAGAAAAGGGAACTTTTTGACAGCAACAATGAAGACAGGATGTAGCAGAGGATTTTTGTTTTATACAAAAAGAGCCAAACTATACTTCAAAAGATATGGAGAGTGAATATAGCTCAGGAATTACACTTTGGAATATTGGTCCCAGGGAAAGTTATGTCCACATGGACATTTTGCTGTGATAAAACACTTGGTTTAAGATGCTCAGGGGAGAATTATTTTGGCTCATGGCGGCAGAAGCAGCTGGCTGTGAAGGCTGGTGTTTGCTCACCGCTAAGCTGATCAGGAAGTAGAGACAGGACAGGAAACAGGACAGGATAACAAGCTGGAGCTCTCCATCCCCCAGTGAACCATTTCCTCCAGCAAGGCCACACTTCTGAAGGTCTCACAACCTCCCAAAACAGTGCCACCATCTGGAGACCACGTGATCCAACACATGAGCTTTGGGAAAGAGTTCAAGCTCAAAACTATAACATGTACCAATGTTAGTAACTGTTCTTAACAGCTCCAGACTGCTACCTCCTCAGATGCGCTCCAGTGTGTGAATAATTAAACTGCCATGCCTCTATACCACTGAATACTACTTAGCAACCAAAGAAAGAAGCTATCAATAAACACAAAAACCCAAGAACATACTGAGTTTTAAAAGGGGACAATCCCAAAAGGTTAAATACTCAGTAGTCTAATTTATTTAATATATACAATATTGCTAAACAAAAAAAAATATTGGAGAAATACCAGGCAAGTCAGATTATGGCTTGTGAACAGGGGTTATGGTTGGTGGGAGGAAGGGGTGGGTGGATCTATGGAAGGTCACATGAGGGAATCCATGTTGATGGGACACCTAAGTATCAGCTAAGATCACATATACATAGCTGGGAGAGAGGGGAGGAGAGAAAGAGAGAGAGAGAGAGAGTGAGAGAGAGAGGAACAAAGAGGAACATTGGGGGAGGCTAGGTCTGAAGTGCCAAGGACCTCCATATACCATCTTTACAACTTCCACTAAATCTTGATTTTTTAAAAAAAAATTTTAAAGGTAGCATGGGAAAAAAATCAAATGTGAAATAAAGTCATGTTAAAAACAGGAAAAAAAAGTTAATTCACCCTTAGTAGACCCTCACTGAAGGACTTTCTAGAGAAGGTGTTTAAGGAGAAAGGAAAGTTATCTGGGGGAGAATATCCGGAGACATGGCCCCCTACAGAAACAACACACAAGTAGGGGGGGACCTAGCAGCCTGTTGGGAGCCCTTTACCTATCAGAGGTGCGTTCTGGCAGTGGCTGGCAACTGCATTTGCAGGTCACACTATCCAGGATGATCACTGCAGTCCCTGGGTCATTCCAGCCTAGTCCACATTTGAATAAAGAAAAAGCATCTCCTAGCCAGAAGGTTCTACCCCACCTTCTCCTTCCCCATTCTCCATCCTGCTTCAAGAGTCAGAAAAGGCATTTTGCACACATCTAGAACGCTTCTGCACAGCTGAGGAAAGGATGGAAGGAGGAAGAGGCAGCCTGCAGAACGGGGCAAATGTTTGGCAACTCTTCATCTGGCAGACAAGGAACATTCAGCATCTAAAAAGATCTCAAAGGCTGGAGAGATGGCTCAGCGGTTAAGGCGCTTGCCTGCAAAGCCTAGCAAATAAGTGGGTGTGATTCCCCAGTGCCCACGTAAAGCCAGATGCACAAAGTGGTACTTGTGTCTGGAGTTTGTTTGCAGGGCTGGAGGCCCTGGTGCACCCCTTCTCTTTCTCTCTGTCTTTCTGGTTTTTTTTTAAATCGCTCTCTGCTTGCAAATAAATGAATAAAAGTATTAAAAAGAGCTCAAAAAAATTAAACACCAAACTAGAAAATAATGCAATCAATGCACATACAAACAAACTGAATAATCATGCTTCAAAAGAAACACCAATTAACATGTGAAAAAATCTTCAGCATTTTTAGCCATAAGCAGGTTGTAAATCAGACTACAGTGAGATTTCCTCTCACCTCAGTCAGAATGTTGAGCCAAGAAAACAAACAAATGGGAACTCGGATGTGTTGGGAAAGGATCACTTCCTGTTGGTGGGAAACAGACACGCTTACTATACTATCAGTAGAGAGGTTCACCAATCTAATCTAATATCTAATAATACCATGTGATCCAGTGATAGAACTCCTGACTATATATCCCAAAGAATCAAAGTCAATATACCTCCAATAAGCACAATTTTGTTTACCACACTACTATGCATGATAGCCAAGTCATGGAATCAACCTAGGTGCCCACTAATGGATGAAGAGAATGTGGTATATATGTCAAATAGAGCATTATTCAACCATTAAGAAAACTGAAGCCATGTCATGTACAGGAAATGGATCATGTTAATTGAAATAAGCCAGACTCTCATATGTGGAGTCTAGGACAAATCAAGCCACATGAGAGAAGAGGGGTTCTTAGGGCAGAATGAGGATCAAAGAAAGCAGAAGTGGGCATAAGGGAGAGAAATGAGGGGTGAAGATACGTAATATGGTAATGAGATATGCAGTCAAGATACACGTGTGTATGTGAAAATCGCAATGAAACCCATTATGTTTTACAATGAATTTATGTGAACAGAAATGAGAGGGAAATATTTGGAAATCCAATTGTATATTGGAGTTTGTTTTAGAATGAAGGTTCTACAAGGAAACTTTCCTAGTCCTTATCTTTTCAGAAATTATCAAGGGATTCTTTTGTCTACCAATAGCCTGCTTGTCCATCAGAGCACCAATTTAACAAGTATAAAATATAATTTGTCTCTCCCCCTGCCCCTTCTCCTGTTCTTCTGCTCTCAGTGAATACCTCACCACCTACTCAGTCTCAGATCTGGGCCCTGGCTGTCAACACACAGCTCTTGCACCTGTCTTTTCTGTCCCCATTTCTCCCCCCTGACCCTAGCCTCCTTTCCTCATCTATTCTTTAAAAAAAAACTTTTTAAATTATTATTTGTTTATTTGTAAGCAGAGAGAGAGAGAGAGAGACAGAGAGAGAGAGAAGAGAAGAGAAATAGACAGCACCAGGGTCTCCAGCTGCTGCAAACGAACTACACTTCATACATCTTGGCTTTACATGGGTACTGGGGAATCAAACCTGGGTTGTTAGGGCTTTGCAGGCAAGTGACTTAACTGCTGAGCCATCTCTCCAGCCCTTCCTCATCTCTTTTTATTTAAAAGAACACAAAGAACCTCCATGATCTGCTCCCTCCCAGTGCCCTCTCTTCTCTAATACCACCTGACAGAACTCCGTGACTGGAGTAGTGACACCCTAATTCCTTTCACTCTCCTTGATAAATCCTTCTGTACCTTTCATCATCCTCAGGATAAAACCAGTACTCTCTAGAAGAGGCATCAATAATCTAGCCCTGGCTCTGTCTCCAGAACCACTTCATCCCATTGACTGATGACTTCAAGTCAATGGTTACAAACGCAAACTGGCTGTAGAGTTAGTTACCAGCATGAAGGGGTCTTTGTTCCCACCAGACCCTCTCCAGGAATATACACTCAGAGTAGTTTCCTCTTGACGCCCTTGACTTTTAGCCCAGGGCTGGAGACTTCCCTGGCCACCTGGCCGCAAGGAGTTACCGCCTCCATACCATGGCAGAGTGTGCAGCGAGTGCTGGTTCTCCCTGGCACATGCCACCTTATGTTGACATCTATAAAAATGATTTGCTAGGCTAGTACCTTGTGATTTCCATGATTAGGAAAACACAACAGATTTTGCACAGATATATGCCCAGCACTCTTACAGGCCTTGTCATAGATGTTTCCTTATTTGCTTCAAATGCTAATTACCTGCCAAGCAGGTTCTGCCATTCCATGTGGGTGAAAAGGAACAGCGGAGAGGGAGGAAGGCAGAGGGGTCTCACTCGCCTCCTCCTCCTTCTCTTTCTCCTTAATGCAGGAAGATCCCCATTGCCTCTCACATTTCACAATTTCCATGTGGGTTGAGGAGGAGAAGAAAACAGTCGAAATGAAAATGGTTAAGTTAATTAATTGCAAGCTCGCTCGTAGGACCAGTACGTTTATTTAATCAGTTGCCTAGTAACCCTGCCTGGGTATAGTGCGATCTGATCAGCCCGCCTCTGAAACAAATGATGCCCATTCTTTCTGCCTGTGCTCCTAGCTTGCTTTCCTGCGCTTGGGGGTTTGGAAAACCCAGATTTCTCTCCTGCTCACTAGCAGGGCGGTTGTGAGATCGAGGCAATCATGTCTCCCCTTCTTTGTCCTCATCGATTGTCTGCCATGACCCCACAGCCAAGGAAGAAGGTCTTCGCATGAATACGACCCGAATGGCTTTTCTTTATAAAGCAACCCACACACCAGGCACCTGGAAAAAGCTGGCTCTCAGGATGGTTATCATCTATGCACTCACGTCCATAAAAGAGCGATATCTCCGCAAGTTGCCCATGGCAGAACAGACGGAATGGGATAAACTGGGGGAGGAGAATGGCTTCCGGCTGTTGGGTTTGTGTCACTGTCACGTGAGCAATTTTTAGTGACCTTAAACAGGGAGCTGCAATAGAAGCTGACTTTAATCACATAAGACCAGCCCAAGATAAACTGCAATTTTGTCTCCTGTCTGGAAAGGAAAAATAAATAAATAAAATAAAAAGTCAGACACTACCAGGCAGCCAAGTGTTCAGCCCTCCTTTACTCTAGATTTATAGGAGGATTTGAAGACAAGAATTTGCTTGTAGGTTTCACCTCGCTTCTGCTGTTTTCCTGGCTGGTTGTTCTGAACACCCCTCCCCCATCTGTAGCTCCCACCATTCCTGTTAAAGAGGAAACATTAATGAAATAAAGACCCATGCTTCTTGCTTTGACACACTGTGATCACATTTTTATACTATTATAAGGTGGGGTGTCTTTTTCTTTTCTTCCCCCCACCCCATTTGTCAGTCTCTGTGGATAAAAGACTCCATCTTCCATAAAGAATTCCCACCAGAAATCTTTATAAATCCTCCATCAGAGAGACATTCAGCCATCGTGCTGTGCAAAAGCTAATCTAATTAAGACAGGATCTGCTAAATTTAATAGCCTGCTATGAATTTTTACAGACATCTGGTAGCTGGAAGTTGGAACAGCTCTGACATATAAAATTCACATTGTCCAGATGACCAATTTGAGGGTCAAATATTTTCTTTCTTTGGGGAATGGATATTGTTTTGGTGTGCATGCGATTTCCAACCTGTGATATTGTACAGGTAAATATCCTGGGGATAGAAACCCTTACATCTCAGCCTTCCATCACCACAGTGAGGGAGACATACTTCCAATGCTGCATTGTTTCAGGGATTCAATTGAAAATGTACACACAAGGCCAGCCTCATTTATGTACACCCTGTGTGCATACAAGCAAAACCCTGGCTTGCTCTGACACCCTGTACCTCACGTGAAAACTCTGACTTTTAGACAAGTGAACCTACACTTTTATTTTGACACTGGGTCCCACATGTTATATAGTGAATTATGTGTACATAAAACCCTTCACGTGATTTTTTTTTTACTCAATAGTAGACACAAAATAATGACGCGCGGGCTTTAACTCCTCATCTTTTTCTTCAAAATAAAATTATAGAATTGAAGCGGGTAGATTTTCTCCTGCTGTTTTTGTTTTGTTTCATTTTAAAGATCACTTTATCGGCAGTTTTCGTACATGCATTTAATGTATTTTGGGTCGTAATTGCCTCCCGTTACCTTCTACTGTCCACCCTCCACGTCCCCCTGTCTCTGAACCCCTGGCCTTCACACAGGGCCCAAATGAAACCTATGAGAAAGTGATGAGACAAACAGGAAACCAATCACCACAGCAAGTCTAATAACCCATGAAAGGTCAATGGAGACAGACACTAACGATACCCAACACAACCCAGGGCAAAGATCCAGAGATACTTAAGATCTCCTGCTTTTAAAGAAGAGAACTTCCTGACCAGTGGTCGAATGTAAGAACTCTGACCCACCCTCACCCAACAGGGCACAAATTGATTTGTGTGAAATAAGCAATCATGCAGATGTAAATCGGTTAAATTTCACATATGACTGCATACTTGCACGTGTCAAAATGACCAATTATATAAAAAATGACAAACTCTGAAACAGAATAGATAATGAAGCTTATATTATAGAAGGGGAACTATTTTTCAATTCATTTGAACCTTTATTCTTAATATATTTCTATCTCATCTTTTTACAGGTATACATAAAAAATAAATCTAATTTTGCTTACTTATATTGCAATAGTCCTACTATGAATATGCAAATATGTATTCAAACCTTGCCCAGTATTCTGTAAGCATGCTTCTCAACTCATACTTCACACTTGCTGGCATTGATAGAGGTTTCCTTTACTCCCCTGCCTTCCATGGGAGGAAGGGGTACCAGTGTTCTCTCAGTAGAGACTCTACCCCCCAGAATCTCTGGGGCCCTTGGAGGCAGATACACTCATAGGTAACTTTCCGTACCATAAGAAAACAAGAGGAAGTTGAACAACCCATTAAAAATGTGTGTTCTGACAATATTTTGCTTTGGGGCAGCTGAAAAACATACCGTATAATAGGCTTTGATGTGAGAAGCAAGATTCCTGGAAAATGAGATTTTTCTAGAGTTTTTGATGGAACAGCCCTTACCAGAGCCCATCATGAATGACCTTGGGCAATGACAAGCAATATAGCGTCCTCCACCCCTCCAGATTCTATCAGCCTAGATAACCACCAGGCTTAATAATTAAGCATGTGGTCTAAGTTTGTGCTCAGCATTTCTGTTGAATTCTGTGGGACACTCAGGAGAGATGAGTGGACAGGGTCAGTGTGACCACCCAATTCTCATATTTTGAATAGTTAAGAAATTCCTCATCTCTCTCCAACCAGACAGCCTGGTCTCCAGTGACAGAGTCCAGAAATTCTCTACAGGAAGGAATAAAATTCATTTGATAATGTTTTAATCCAATCCATGAAGGCGGCTGGGTATTTAAAACCAACAAGAAAAGCAAAAAGAGAGAAGTGTTCTCTGTCGTGTCTTAGAAGTATGTGTGTGTGTGTGTGTGTGTGTGTGTGTGTGTGTGTGTGTCTGTGTGTGTTTTCCGACTCTTTTGTCTGACAGTAAATGCTGCTTAGGATATTGGCCTTTTTTTTATTGTTTTCTCTTGCTGTGGCTCAGCTCTGATGTGTGGGGGACCAGGAACAATCTCTGTGCCCTAGAGAAAAGATGCAGGAGGGCAGGGAGGCACTGTATGCACAGATACACCTGTGACAATCAATGCATGAGTGCTTTGGGTCACCCTTTGACTGTCCCCAATGCTCCCAGCTGTGGATCTTGCTTGCATCCAGGTAAGAGCATCCACTCAGTTTGCTGTGGTGACTGACAAGTCCTGGATTCAGCTGTGCTCTTATAAAAACCATTGTCTGTGCATCACGGTGACACACAAATGTGTTGTGCTTTGCTTGGCTTAACGTTTGCTTTCCCTTCCCAGCCGTGCCTGGAACACAGAAAGGACACCATGGATATTTGAGGAATGAATAAATGAAGACAATGATTGGATGACTGGGATCGCTCCCCTGGGTGCTAAAAAGCCCAAGGAACTTTTAAACCCCAAGCCCATCTCTTTCAGCCTGTCCTTCTCTGCCACTTGCTTCCTCCTAAACAGGCACATCTGAGTTGATACCTGCCATGAAGGTGGCCTGATGATGAAGAATGTGTATGCAGAATCTGCAGTCTCAGGAGTGGGATTCCTGTCTGCCACTTGCTAGCTGTGTGACCTATGACAAGCTCTCTCTCACCTTCCTTTGCTTCAATTTCCTGCAGACAATAAAAGTTCTCTTTGTGGGCTGGAGAGATGGCTCAGAGGTTAAGGCCCATGAAAAGCCAGATGCTCATAGTGATGCATGCATCTGAAGTTCCTTTGTGCGGTCCACCTATTCTCTCTCTCTCTCTCTCTCTCTCTCTCTCTCTCTCTCTCTCTCTCTCTCTCTCCTTGCAAATAAACAAATAAAAAATTTTAAGTTCTTTTTTATGTATTATGTGGTATGCATGCATGTATATATGTGTGTAGACACACATGCATATGTACATATGCACATATGGAGACCAGAAATCAATCAATCACTCTCCACCATGGGTTTTTGAGACTCTGTCTCACATTGAACACAGAGCTCACTGATCGAGCTAGACTAGCTAGCTAGCAAGCCCTAGGTCTTGTATCCCAAGCCCTGGAGTTACAGGTGCACACTGCCATGTCTGACATTTACATGGGTGCTGAGGATCTGGACTCAGGACCTCATGCTTGGGTGAACACTTTACCCACTGAGCCATGTTTCCACCTCCAGAGTTCTTAAATCATGTGTACATAATAGGGATAAAATAGTGACTGTTTCCAAGTACTTATAATGATAATGGGACATAGTAGGTGCCACGCAAATGCTTACTAAACAAAGGAAATGTTCTTTCTAAGAAAAGGTAATGCCAGTTCTTGGATGAAGTTTCATTGGATGAGTGAACTGAACATTTCATGGTAGATTTCCAGAACTATGTCAGGAGAAGTCCAAAAGACACATTTGGGTTCAGTTGACAATAGAACCCCAGTGACTGATGGTGTTTGCCATGGGCTCCAACAGTAGAAAACGATGCACATACCATTTCTTCTATTTCTGGTACACCTGTGCTTTTCTGAGGATGTTAACACATGAACATACTATAATTATTTTGGTTGGTACCAAGTTCATTATTTTGCCTGTCTTTTTAACAGGTATTATTGCTGGATATCAGATTATGGTTCAAGAATAGGGAGATAGCTCAGTTGTAGAGTGCTTTCCAAGATTCAATTTCCAGTGCTAAAAAAAGTTTAAAGAGTCAATAAATTTGACCCCCATCTTTTAAAGATACCCTTCTATGTATGCATAATGGCCTATATGCTTTCAAGTAAGAATATACTTCCTTGCCTTTCTTTTTCTGGGGAGATAATGACTGTTTTTAAAATTGTCTTTTAACATCATTTTTGGAAAAATTGATTGTCACGTGTCCATTGTATTTTGCCTGTTTCTTCAGCTTAGGATCTATTAAACTTCATAGATCTGTAGTTGTTGGTTTCCATCAACTGGAAATTTTTCTCAGACATTATTCTTTCAAGTATTTTTCTTCCTTCCCTCCATTGCCATATCCAATATTTTTATCTTCTTTCTGTGTGCACTCGTTTTAATAGTTTTAATAGGTCATTGGTCTCTGAACTTTCAGCTATGATGCCTCAGAGCTGAAATCATTCAGTAATTGATCAAACACTTAAAAATAAATATATAAAGTATCTTAATAGGACTTCATGTTTTTCTAATTGGCATTTGTAGGACACTCCCTTGATCAACAGGCAAAATATTATTTACAAGTGCAAATTACACTTTCACCAATATGGCCCTGTTCTGGATCATTAAGAAAACACACAATGAAGCTTAAAAGACTAAAATATACAAATCTTGTCACCTGCCCATATTGAAAGTAAACTAGAAATAAGCAAACATATATCTGGAAAATATCCCTAATATTTAAGTATTTTCAAAAAAACTCAAAAGTGAAATTAGAAAATTATTAACTCAATTAAAAGGAAAACACAATATACAAAAATCCATGAGGAAACAGCTAACAAAGTATAATTTAAACGGAAATTTTTGTAGTGAATTCCTCCATATGAAAAAAAATTAAGTCACTGACATCAATTATTTAGGCTCACACATGACGAAATTAGAAAAATTCAGTTAATAAAAACACCAAGTAAACAAAAGAAAGGAAATAAAAAGAATGAAAAGCACTAAAATTGATTGTTGAAAATGGCAGGCGAATTATTTAATATAAAATATGACTCTTTTTTAAAGATCAATAAATCAGTAAACTTTCAGTAAATGATTAAGAAAACCAAGAGAAATTATCAAAATAAACTGAGAAGTTGCTGAAATAGTTCCTACATTGCACACTCAGGAACAATTTATGAGAATGAATACCATTAACAATTGCACATCAGCAATTTTAACAAGTTGAGTGAAAAACATTCCTGAAATACACACACTAATACAGAATATTCCAAAAGAGATAGGTAAATTGAGTAGCCCCATAGCCACTGAAGACATTGAATTTATGGTTCATATTCTTCCCACAAAGAAACTTCCAGATGCAGATGACTTCCTTGGTGAGTTCTAACAAACATCAAAAGAAACAATAAATGAACTACACAGATCCTCCTGGAAAACAGAGGAGACAGGCACACTCTCCAATCCATTCCTTTTCAGGAAGCTCATAGCCTTGCTATTAGAACCAGATGAAAATATAAGCTAATAAACTCAACTCCAATATTAAAAAACATAGTGACAAAATTTCTTAACAAATTATTTGAGCCTGTTGGCACACCCCCATAGTCCCAGAACTGGGGAGGCAGAGACAGGAAGATCCCCGAAGCTCACTGGCCAGTCAGTCCTGATGACCCTCATGAGAATGACACTTGACACTTGAGGCTGTTCTCTGGCTTCTGGCTTCCTCATGGAGAAGGAGGGAGGGAGAGAGAGAGAAAGAGAGAGAGAGAGAGATCTTGGCTAACTTGAGAATTTGGAGAGAGATGCATTCAAATTTTGAAAGACAGGAAAGCAAGATCTGAAAATATAGAAATCATGACTCCATCCTCAGCTCAGCTCTCCTTGTTCCTTCCTCATTCCTACAAAACCCCCACCTTTCCGGCACAGTTTCCCTCCGGAATGAGGGCAGGAGCATCATAGAGCTGTCCTGTTGTCTACCAACACCTCTGTCTTTGGGATCCTGTGACTATGCAATGACGAAGTAGAGCACCTCACACCCATGACCCTGGGATGCAAAATAAAAGCCAGGGGGATTCAATTGGGACTGATCTCTTCTACTCCTTGGTCATCTTTGGCTTAATCTGGCATCTGGCCTTGAATGGTTCTGAGACAGGGCAGGAGGATACACACACACACACACACACACACACACACACACACACACACACACAACACTGTTTTTGGACTGGCAGCCCCCTCTGACCTCTGACCCCATTCCAGTGACTGCCACCTTCTTCTGCCAGGCTCAGCTGCCACTCTCTCTTCCATGTTTTCTAAAAGCTGCTGATCCTACTTGGCACAAGATGGAGGGAGTGTTTGAATTCTTGGCAGGCTGACAAACCCTTCTTCCTTATTTGTCCATGATTCTCACCTAATTCGCACGACTAATCAGGGCTGACCTGTGTATATAGAAACTTGTGCACTCAGCTTCTCTGTACACAGATCACCAGACCCCTGAGACAGACGATGCCCTTGAAGAACAGACCCAGGAAGACCATCTGGAACACTTCCTACCCCAGGAACAGACTCACCCCAGATGTCAGAGGAAATGTTCTACACCTGACTCAGGGGCAGAGAAGCTGCTCTTGCCTCTGAGAACCAGAGACCCACTACGCTTGAGTCATCTTTCAAGGACCTAGAGCTGTAACACTCAAGGGGACCACTTGACAGGCACCCCAGGGCCAATCAAGTGTTAGAACTATAATCACCTTTAAAGCATTCTTAGCTGGCATACCTGAGACCACCAGGACTTCAGTGGTTTTCTTCCCCAAGTTTGTTTTTTACTCCTCTGTAAATAAATTCTTGTTGGTTCACCCTTCATGTCTGCCCATTCCATGCCATTCTTAAAGACCTGAAGACAAGGACCCAAGAGCGAGAATCCACCATTTCAGTTCCAACCTATTATCTGGAATCCAGGAAAAACTACTGGTCACTGAGATACCCAAGATGACTTTGTAGAGAAATGGCCTGCCATGTCTGTTTCCTGTTTAAGGGTCTTGATCCTCCATCCTGCTGTCTTACCATACAATTTACCCAACCTTTTGACATTGCCACACGATGCTCTCATCAGCGAGGTTGATATCCAAGAACTACATGATTGAGAGATAAGAAAAAAATGCCAAAAAAAGCAATCTCCCAATATGTACATTCATGGTTTTGTCTTGGGCTGAACTCACAACTCTCCTGAGATGATTGAATGTGCCTGGAAAGGCATATATTCAGACTACAAAATCCCAAGTTCATAGCATCCACCTGTCAGCTAGTAGGCATGCGGTTCCAAATTCTGTTTCCTCAAAATGATAATTATACACGCCTTAAAAAAGGATATGTTTAGGGCTAGGAAGATGGCTCTCAGTGGTTTAAGGCACTTGTTTTCAAAGCTTGTGGCCTGGGTTTGATTCTCCAGAACCCATGTAATGCCAGATATATAAAGTGACAAACAGCTACATCTGGAGTTTGTTTGCAGTGACAAAAGACTCTTCCACACACATTCTCTTTCAGTCTCCCTCTCTCATTATCTCCTCACAAATAAATAATATATCAATTTAATAATATATATAATATTTTTTTCTATCTTTAGACTATGTGTAGTACCTGATCCTTGGTATTCAATATCAAGTGATACACCTATTATTGATTTTATTGGTGTCATGGTTTGATCCAGGTGTCCCCCACAAACAAATGAATGTGTTCTGATAGATCGAGCCTCAGCTGATGGCAATTCGGGAATTAGAACCTTACTAGAGCTGTGTTGTTGGGGGCGGGCTTATGGGGTTATAAGCCAGCTTCCCCTCGCCAGAGTTTGGCACACCTTCCTGCCACTGTTTGCAGTGCTGTGGCGGAGGTGATGTCCAGCCCTCTGCTCGTGCCATCGTTTTCCCTGCCAGGATGGAGTCTCCCCTCGAGTCCGTAAGCCAAATAAACCCATTCCTCCACAAGCCGCTTTTGTTTGGGTTCTTTCTGCGCAGCAACTAGAAAGCTGACCGCAACAATTGGACACATAGAAATGCCTACCAGAAGTGATAGAATGTGTGCATGAGAGTTAACTTATGTCGCCCATGCTTTCCACTCTTTCCTCTGCTCCTCAGGCGTAGTGTCACCACCAAGCATGTCAAGCGGCAACATTGTTCTGTGGTGTTTTACCTCCACACAAACAAGATGCCCTGTTGGAGTAGAGGATACTTTCACCTCGTAGCCATGGCAACTGTGGAGCTGAACAATGAAATGATAGCCAGGTCTGTGGTGATGGAGCTACTGACACTCCCTAGAAGATGGAAGAGGGAAGTCACATGACCTTCACCTGGGATTCTAGCTACCCAAATGCAAGTGATTTTGGGAGATGCTAGATTATATAGGAAGTGGAAGGCTAACATGGCCCCCTTGGGCTTTCTTCTGGGATTTCTTCATCTCGTGTGAAGTTGGTTTCCATCCCCACAATCAATCACGGCCCGTGTCCATTAGCCTATGATGCTCTGTCTGCAGCACTCACATCACGTTCATTCCCTTCCACTCAACAAGCCGTGCAGTAAAGACAAAGCAAATATCTCTATGATACTCGGAATAGGATTTCTGGGGTTTGCAACTCCTCAATGAGAAAATACCTGAAAATGCATCTCAACAGGAACGAAGCCAGTGCCTTTGTGGAGGGAGCCACATCCTCCAAAAGCCTCCTCTGGGCTTGCTTGGGCTATCATTCCCCCGCCCTCTAACTCTCCCTATCCACAGCAGAACCCTCAGACCACACACAAGAAAAAAGCGAATCTTCCCAGATTTGGTGTACTGTGATGTTTACCATCTTAAAAAATCATTTTTTAGTCTATTGCACAGTAAATCGCTCATTTGTTTCACTCTAATCATTTCCCATCATAAAGGACACGTGCCCGCTCCTGTCATTCCCAGGTGACAGGCTGGCACTGGAGGGTTGGTGCCATCAGCCACCAGTAGGAAAAGCTGGAGCTGCACTTTTCAACATGACACAGAAAGAAAAAAGGAAAAGAAAGAAAAAAAAAGAGAGAGAGAGAGAAAGTTGCAGCTCTGGCTTGTGAATTCATCAAGAACTGGCTTCATGAAACCTTAATGAACAGATTCAAGCGAGGGCTGGGTATAACTCATTCAGGCAAATAAAAATGCATTAAGGCAACATTACGCTCGCAAAAACCTAAACCTAGACGGCCCAAAAATGCGGTCATTGCAGGTAAAATAAATAGTATCTTTTTGTATATGCATATCCATGCCTGTTGTATGCAGAGAGAGACTGGCAAGCAGACAGAGCCAAGAGGCTGTGCCAATAATGATAACTCTAATACTAGGCCTACATGGTACAATGACACTTTCCATAGGGATGTGTTAATAACACCAGGTCATGAGCCGCCCTTGAACTTGCTTAAAGGAAGAGAGACTTTGAGAATTATAGTGAGGATCCCTAAAAACAAATTTTTCCATATATAGATAGATAGATGACAGATAGATAGATAGATAGATAGATAGATAGATAGATAGATAGATAGATATCAGGCTGGAAGAGCACAGTGTGTGTGTGTGTGTGTGTATGTGTGTGTGTGTGTGTGTGTGTGTGTGTGTGTGTGTGTGTGTGTGTGTGTCCAGGACAAAGGTGCTTCTTTCCTGTAGCTCCACCAGCCTTTCTCTGCCAGTGTCCCTGAGTCATGACCCATAGGTTCCAATATTCTATGACTTCCAGGAGCCTGGCCTTCATCAGGTGCGTACAGCAAGAGAGGCTGAAGCCTGAGTGAGGTTTCCAGCAAAAATAAGTAAATAAAGAGCAATAACGACAATAACCAAAGTGGTTAAGGAGGCTGTTTATCTCAACTGCCAACGACAGAATGCAATGGTGGTGGACTCTGAGGATCTGCAAACATTTATGGAACACTTTCTCTGATACAAGATGGCCACTGCCTGGCATGGCACTGCAGAGGGCGCATCCTTGTTCACCTCTGTCTCTCAGGTGAAGAAATCAAGGCTTCACTAGGTGAGGTGTTAGGTCCCAACGAGCTAGTTAGCAGGTGAGGCAGGATGAGAACCTAGGTCAGCAATTTCCCCCGACAGACCATCTGCTTCCCCGACCCCCATAAGGCCTCATTTCACTCTGGTCCAATTCTGCTGTCCACATGGAAGTCCCCACCCTGGCTACACACATGTGACTCCTTCCTTCAGGGTTACCCTGTACGCAAGGTCCAGACCCTAAGGAGCTCATTGGAATTGCAGGGAGGCCTGGTCCAGGGCGGGTTCTGTTGATGCATCTACCACCTCAAGACTCCCACATACCCAGTGGAGCTCAGGCTAAGCAAGTGGTTGGCATGACCTTCTTTGGGACTAAAACACTTCACACTCAGAACATCTCAGACTGCGGAAGACAGATACAGAGCTGCAGAGATATCAGTTGGAGAATTCGGGTTTTTGGCCTGAATATCTTCCCATAAACATTTTATCATGGATTCTACAAGTGGCTAATATGAAACTCTTAACAATGTTTTCATTGCAAAGGAGTTGCTAAAAAATATCGCTCACTGGTGAGGTATGTCACTGGGAGGATTTTAATATAAATGATCATATTTTGGTCACATGTGGTTAATTTTTCTTAGATAAAACACCCAGGAACCCAATATGGAAATGTCAAAATTGCCTCAGAGTGAAAAACTCAATTTGAATATTTATGTGCTTGCTCCAAGTTGAAGCAATCCAGAAACTGTTTAATAAAGACAAAAGGATACAGCTGTTTGTGCATTTTAATTTGCAAAACAAAGAACATCCCATAAATGTGATTTAGTTATATTATTACACACTTTAATTTATTATTCATGCATCCTATTTTCTATAACCAAAACAACAGGACGTGTATTTCGAAATATCAACATTGCCACAATGCAAACCACTTACAGTAAACTGTAGGTTAACCAGAACACCATCCCAATGTAACGGGGGCTACTATGTATACACACACGTGTGCGAGGTGGAAAGAGAGTATTTTGCAACAAAATGAAACAGGCCAGAGCTGCGGAATACATGAACTTTCTGAGTTACTGCTAGCTATGTTCTTGTTTAAGGTATTTGTCAACTTGAATATACATTCTGCAAACTGAGACCTGGCTGTTCCTGCTTCCTCATGGCCTACAGGGGTGTTTGCTTCTTAGCTGCTCATGGCACCTGTGTGGAAGAATGAACGAGGTTCCTCCACCTCTGTGCACCCCATGGAAAAACAGGACCAGAAGAAATGACACCCCATACCATCAAGCTGCCCCTTAGACAGGGACTTTCTCTTTGCGTGTTTAGGTTTCTTTGTCACCAAACATAAACATCACCATGTTGACAGTTTCTAAGTACACAGTTCAGGGGCATTAAATACGGTACCTGTGTCTTGCAATCATCCCCACCGTCCATCGCTAGAACTTTCTTCATCTCACAAAACTGAAACTCTACATTTATGCATATAAATCCCAAAGTCCTCATTTCTCCCAGGCCGAAACAACCTTCAACCTTCTGTCTCTGTGATTCTGGTGTCTTCATGGCCCTTGAAAGGTAGAACTATGCAGATCCCACACATAAACGAGGTCATAGGGTGGGGGGGTGACCCAGCAATTAAACAAAGTGCTTGTTTGCAAAGCCTGCCAGCCTGGGTTCAATTCCCTAGCCACACCATAGAGTCTGATGGGCATCCATTTATAGCAGCAAGAGACCCTGGCATGCAAGCTTGCACAGCATGCAAGCTTGCACACACACACACACACATACACACACACACACAATAAATAAATAAATAAATAAATAAATAAATAAATAAATGAATGAATGAATGAATGAATAAATAAATTTTTCTTTCAAATGAGATTATATGGTAGCTCTTGTGACTAGTTTGTTGCACTAAGCATAATGTCTTCATCTGTCTTGTGACATGTTTAGAGTTTCCTTCCTTTTCAAGGTTAAGGGAAGTCCCACGTGTTTACACAAGCACTCCTCTGTGGACACTTGGGTCACATGTGTCTCTGTGTCACTGCTGCCCAAGCTTTCGTGTTTGCTGGCTCCATTCTGATTCACATTGACCCCCTGTGGATAGGTCAGGTTTTCTCAGCTCCTCAGCCTCTGCTCCCTCAGCTGATTCCTCACTCAGCTCTAACCATTCAGACTTCCTGCCCAAGCCTTCAATGAAGGTTCAATTAGGAGGGTCATATTCCTCTTGCCATGGCAGGAACAGGAATAATCCATCTTAGAAATCAGAACCAGGAAAAAGGTCTACTTAACCTCTAACTAAATGGGGCAAATATTTGAAAACCATACCCACTCCCTGCATAGTTTTGGCACTTTGGGTTTGACAGATTAACTTGAGAGAAATTCTCTTTTTGCCATGGACTCCTAGACTGTTCCACACAATTCTAGCTCAGCCAAACGGGCATATGCACCTGGCACACCTTGACGGAAATGAAGCAGGCTGCCTTCAGTCCATGAATTTGTATGGAGAGCTTATGACTTGTCTGTATGGCTTTGTCCCAGCTTTAGACATAAGTATGAGCAAAAACAGCATCACCAACATATCCTTGTGATATTTGTTGTCTCTGACCAGGTTAAAATCAAGAGCTAGTCATGTAAATTCACAGGAAAATGTGCAGGTGAAACCAGGAGAGTAAAGAGAGGTAAAGCTATAGTAGTTAACAGCAGGGGAGTCACATAGAGTCCCTTATGTGGGTGTACTGTGTGTGTGTGTGTGTGTGTGTGTGTGTGTGCTGTGTGTGTATGTGTGTATGTATGTGTGCTGTTTGTATGTATGTGTGTTTGTTTATGAGTATGTGTGTGCATGTGTGTATGTGTGTGTGTGCTGTGTGTGTTTGTTGTGTGAGTGTGTGTGTATGTGTGTGTGTGTGTGTGTGTGTGTGTGTGTGTGTGTGTGTGTGTGCGTGCACACCAGCATGGTGAACAGGGGACTGCAGATTCCTCTCTTTGACAAGAAGTGTGGAGAATTATACTGGGGGGGAGTATGATGGGATGAATAGGCTTCCTTCCTATTCATTCATATTCATTTATTCATTCAACAGTCAGAGTCGAATAGTCAATAAATGTTACTGGGTATGTGTTATGTTCTTGGCAGGGTATTGAGCATTAGGGATACAGTGAGATAAATGTGAACCTTTCTGTTCCAAGCTTACATCCTTGTGGGAAGACACAAGAAAACACAAACTACGGAAATGAAATAAAGGCAATTTCTGCAGGTGCTACAAAAGAACTCCACTGAGGCTGACACAGAGAGCCAAAGTTTGAGGGAACCCTTCAGATAAGGGCCAGGTGATGTGATTTGAGAAGAAATCATTTCAGTGGAATCTTTGATGAAAAAGAACGATTGTCCAGTGTAAAGGAAAAGAAAATCACATGTCCGAAGGGAACAGCGTAAGCAAAGGCACAGGCGGATTTGAAAGGCCACTGTCATGGCATGAGCTTGGCTTAGGGGAGCACTGTGAGTGGGGAGTGGCTTGCCCCAGCTCTGTATCTGTGTGGTCCTGTTACCTTTGGGTGGCCCTCCCCCTAGGAGGTAAGCTCCAGCCATGTCATTCCCCTCTTGAGTGACCATCCACTCTCTGGCAGCAACAGTAGACTGGGGACCACCGAGGTGTCATTCCCCCTGCCGAAGAGACTCCAGGGCATCTCTCTGTAAGCTCCGAAATGCTATCATAAAACTAAACCTCACTTGTCAAAACAAACAGGCAAAGTAAATTCCACAAGGTATTATAGCCTCAATAGCAATTGCATTATTTTTACAAGCTAATTCATAAACCAGATAATTCATAATGGCACACCTCTTCATAAATGCAAGGGTGTGAGACTCTCTAGCATTCATCCATCAATGCAGGTGTGTAAATAACTATACTGATCCCTCAATAAAAGTGTTTTATTCTCATTCCTGTTGGGTAAATATGCCACTTGAATAATTTATTTCTTCTCTCCTCTCTGGGAATAATATCTCTAAAAGTAACACTTAGAAAATTGAGAAAAAATAAGAGGGGATAAGATCTTCCAAACTGTAAACCAAGGAAATGAAGAACTAATAATCATTTCAGTCAGAATAATAATAATAATAAAGAATTTGGTATGCCGAGCTCTTTACTTCACACAGTGAAGACAATTAGTCATCCAACACCCAAACATTTCCAATTATTCACATACCTTGGATTGTGTAAATAAAACATCACAATGACTAACTGCCCTTTTCGTTTCTCATTTAAATGTTTTCACTGAAAGTTATTGCAGTTTTTAGAGGAAAAGCTACACTTTCAATGAGTACTTATGCAAAACACACTGTGATTTGTTTTATAATCACAGTACAAAAAACACTCTTTAGTCATTTGACCTATCTCTTCCACTGAGTTCCTACTGTATGTATGGCAGTGGATAGGTACATTACCAATATACTAATATAAAATACTGCTTAATATGAGGGTGATCATTTCAGTCCCAAATAACCTTTCATCTTTTCACTTGAGTAAATATAAAAAGTCAAACTTGGGCAGGAGAGATGACTCAGCGGTTAAGGCACTTGCCTGAAAAGCCTAACAAATGTGTGTGATTCCCCAGGACCCACATAAAAACAGACGCAGAAAGTGGCACCTGCACCTGGATTTGTAGCAGCTGGAGGCCCTGGCATGGCCATTATCTCCCTCTCCCTCTCTCTCTCTCTCTCTCTCTCTCTCTCTCTCTCTCTCTCTCTCTCTCTCTCTCTCTCTTTCTTTCCCTTCCTCCCTCCCTCCCTCTTTTTCTTTCTCTCCTTGCAAATAAATAAATAAAATATTTTTAAGTCAAACTTGACTGAAACCTAACTAGAGTCTTCTAGAAAAAAAATTAGAAAATTACTTTAGAAAATTTAGAAAGTTTACTTTTCTGGAGAAGTAAATCCAATATAAAACATCCTGATTGTTATTAAGGCCACAGTGGATCATATTTCAGATTTCAGTTGACCAGAAATTCTTACCTGAAATCACTCACTAGAATTATGAGAGCTTCTATAATTAAAGCATCCGCTTAAACTCAGAGTATCTTTGTGCCCAAGACTTCATTACATCTCCAGATTTGCAGCCAAGATGTAAAACGGGCTTTACTTCTCAATCATCAAGTAACAGTTCCTTCATTTGGAATGGAAATTAGTATTTATAATTGAAATGATCATATGCTTCTTAAGAGCTGTTTCAAATTAATATCAAGTAGAATTAATATCAAGTTTTGAGTAGGCTGAAATATAGGATAACATGTACTAATAGAGTAGGTAGGACAGGGTCTAGTGTAGTTCTCGAAACGGTGAGAGCTTATTCAAGGAAACTGCAGAACGAAGAATCAGGAAGATTTAAAATACATGAAATTGGAAGGCAGTAACAGAAGGTGAATACGAAAGGAGTAACATCACATGAAATAACATAATATGAATTTGTCCCTGAAAATACGTTGACTTGAAAGCTTTTTGAAATGCTTGGATGGAAACCACCATACGGATACAAAGCGTCAACAGTATTAGTAATCATTCTCATAAAGTAGTAGCAGCATGAAAATTTATGTGTAAATATCCCAATAGCCTGCTAACACTATGGTTACAAGGAAACAAATCAAGGTATACAACGATCACTACTTTTTACTCTTTCTGCACCTGGACAACAAACAGCCAGATGGGTAAAACTATCAAATGTACCAAGTGCCTAGAAAGCCAATTCTTAAAACAATGGCTTCTTTTCCTACTGTGATTTCACTTAACAAGGTCACTTCCCTTTATCAGTCGTTGGACCAAAACCTGCCCACATGCATTCCCCAGGTCAAGATTAAGTTCTTCAGGGCCAAGGTGGTGGCATCCTCCTGGAGAGGTACCTGCCCCATCCCAGGTGTCTAGGAGAGACATGGGTCTGAATTGACTCACTGGTCAACTTGTCGACAAGGAAAGCTCCCATTTCACCTCATGGTCCTCGTGTCCACCCCCTGAATGGCACAGATCAACAGTTGCTGGTCTGAACAGTGATTCAGGTTCCCTCTCGAGTTTTAATTCCTGTTTTGCTCAGGTTGGGATAATTCAACGAAAGGTAATTTATTTTCTTTCTGCCAGGGGAGTCAATTATTCTGTGAACAGAGGAACTCCTGTTTCTGAGATTTCTGAGGACAATATGGGTGGAAGGAGAGAAACAAAGCGAAGCAAATGTCATCATGTACAAGCCGGGGTAGAGGCTGTGGGGATCTCAAGCGAACCCTGACTCTGTTAATTAGGTGCCTGTGTTGGGCTTGGCATGAAAATGAAATGTGGAGAAGTTGGAAGTGTCCAGAGAACGCAGCGCTGGCATGACAGAGGCTCTGGAGACGTCTATCTCTGCTCTCGGAAGAAAGCTCGAAGACAGTTTTAAGCACATGGGATCGCATAATAAAGAGGAGCCCAGGCAGTGGGGACAGGACAGGTGACAAGGTCAGGCAGCAGCCAGAGAAGGTAGCAATCACTTGCCTACATGCTCGGGGCTTGGGGCACAGGTCAGCAAGGAGGCACTGAGTCCATTACTTCCTGGACAGAGCAGGTCTGAACCCTGGACCCAGGAGAGATCTGTCCAGCCCTCCTGGCCCCTGACACAGACGCTAAGGAAAGCAGGGCTGGCTTCTTGGCTCCCCAGTCTCAGCAGCACTGTTTTCCAGAACCCAGAGGGGAGCAGACTTTCAATAAATGATGCACCCAAGACAGGTGCTTCAGGAGTTCTTCTTTTAAAAAATTCTGAATAATAAAAGAAGTGTGAAAATAACTTATAAATAATGCAGAAGATAAGCAAAAATAGACACTGTTTAAAATGATGGTATCCAATACAACAGTCACCAACCCTCCATGTAGATTTCTGATCGCAAGAAACGTCGCCCAGTGCTGGATGTCCAAAAGACACCTGGATTTCAAAGTCTCTGGAGAGAGAGAAAAAAAAGATTGAAAACTATGACATTAATAATCCTTTATAAGACTATATATTGAGATGATAATATGTTGTATAGATTTGATTAAAAATACATGTTACTCAAAGCAATGCCATCTGCCTTTATTTACTTTTGTAATGTGGCTTTGAGAAAATTTTAAATTAATGTGTGGCTCAAATGTGTGGTTCTCGCTGTACTTCTGATGAACAGTATTTAACCAGAAGCTAAAATGAAAGTTTTCTGTCTTCCACTTACGTTTAGGACTCCTGTCCCTCCAAAAAGCACATGTTACATTTCATCTATTCTCAGAGTCTTTCTTTGATGATACACAAATCAAAACAAAGCTATTTTGGATTTTTTTTTTTCTGAAACTGGCTTTATTTTCACCCAAGAATATGTCTAGGCGATGGCCCAGTGTTCGCTCATGCACGCTTTCCTCTTCGTCACTATTACATAGATGTTGTACTTGAAATTTCACTTAATATTATCTTATTTATATAATTTTTTTGCTTTTTTTCTCTTTGTAGTAATGTTGCTGCAGCATACTACGACCTGCTATGAAAATGATTCCCCCCCCCCATTTTTGCCACGCTTTTAAAATGCTTCCAGTTCTAGGGACTAGTTACAGGTCATTTTGGTTTGGATTTCATTTTAACTGTTGAGATTGAGTAGTTACCCTCCCCCCCCCATACACACACACTGGGCTTTAACTAGTTCCGTTGCTAAGTAGAATATAAACTTTATCCATTCTGAAACTTCCCGTGAAGTCTTCAGCTGACACTGGGGCTTTTTTTTGCATTTTCTTCTGCATCTACATTTTTTGGATATAATCTTAAAAAACAATCCCAATGACTAAGAGAAAGTGAGTCTTCTGATCTCTTCCAGGCACAGGAGCGGCTTTGTTTCAGGGACTGAAATGTCCTGTCCAGGCTCATGAGCTTACATGAGCTTAGAGTTCTTTACCCAAACTGCTCAGCTTCAGACAACAGCATCTTCTCTCTCTCTCTCTCTCTCTCTCTCTCTCTCTCTCTCTCTCTCTCTCTCTCTCTCTCTCTCCCTCCCTCCCTCCCTCCATCCCCAAAGAAACCAGTGCCCTCCTCCCCATCCCTTCATCCCCCACAGCACTCTGAGTTATTAGCTTCTTGGAGTCCTTGCTTACTGCTTATGGAATCTCTCTGTATAATATAGGTATTCTTTGTCTGATATATATATATATGTATGTATATATATATGTATATATATGTATATATAATATTTCCTCCCAGACATTCACTTTTTTAAAACATTATATCTTTTACCAAATATAGATTTTGAATGTGGATTTATCAAGCTGTTCTTAACTTCTGTGGTTTGTGTCCTTAGCAAAGCTTTCTATACTTCAAGATTACAAAAATAGATCCCTGCTTTTATTTTTGCTAAGCCATTATTGAGAGACAATTCACACACATCACGATCCTCACACAGTTTAATGATTTTTAATATCAATGGAACATCCCTAATGCAAAACTCTAAAATGCACTAAAATCCAAAACGTTTTCAGCTCTGACATAATGTCACAAGTGGTAAACCCCACACCTGACGTCAGGTGGTTGGTTGTAGTCACAATGCAGGCAACTTTAAAAATACTGTATAAAGGGGTGGAGAGATGGCTCAGTGGTTAAGGCACTTGCCTCCAGTGCCTAAGGCCCCAGGTTCAATTCCCCAGTACCCATATAGGTCAGACCCACAAGGTGGGTGTCTCTCTCTCTCTCTCTCTCTCTCTCTCTCTCTCTCTCTCTCTCTCTCTCTCTCTCTCCTCTCTCTCTGCTTGAAAATGAATAAATAAAACATTTTAAGAATACTGTATAAAATTGGCTTCAGGCTATGAGCACAGAGTCCATACAAAACATAAAGGAATGACTTGGGTCCCACTCCGTGAGGACTGAGGATCCCCCACATCCTCAATGCAACATTACGATTTAGCTTTTTGCTTCCAGCCATTCGGGTGGGTGGGAGGAGCTTGCTCATGGCTGTTTTGACTCACGTCCCCATCCCGAAAACAGACATCAAGCATTTTTGTCATGTGTTATTACTCCTTCCCCCGGGATATCTAATTCTATATACACATCTATTCCAAAATCAAAAACAGAACAAAACAAAATCTCAAATATTTCTGGTTCTAAGGAAATGAAAAATCTTATTTATTTGTCTGTGGGGGCGGAGGGGGCATGATGGGGCCTCTTGCTGATAAAAATGAGTGCTGGATGTTTGATGACTTTTTGCATCTGGCTTAGGAAGTGGCAGGAGAATTGAACCTGGGCCGACAGGCTTTGCAAGCAAGCCCTTTAACTGAGGCCCCGTCTTCCCAGCCCCTCCAAGCATTTTAGAAAATGGGATAGTCAGTCCCTATAGTTAGAGTTCTGTGGTCATTAACACAATCAACATTAGATCATTTTATCACCTTAAAAATAAACCCATTAGCTATCACACCCCAATCTCCCCAGGGAGCCACTAGTACACCTTCTGTCGCCATGGTTACCGGGTGTGCTTCTGTAGACAGATAGAATCTGGCAGCTGGTAGTCTTGGGCCTCGTTCTTGTACTTCAGATTGCCAAGGTCAATCCATGTCAGAGTCTCCGGCTGCCCTTTATCACTCTGATGGCTGATTGCCCTTCCACTGTGTGGACAGACCACATGTTACTTCTGTGCCCCTCGGTTAATGAACTTTTGGGTGGTTCCCACCTTGCTTCTATTTGGAATGATGCAACCATATAAACATTTTGTGCAAATTTTTCCCGTCTTTTCCTTTTCTTGGATATAGCCCAGAAATTAATGGATCAAATGCTAACTCTGTATTTAACTTTTTGAGGCCATTGGGATGTCTTCCAAAGTAATGTCCAAGGCATTTGGCATGGTCACCAACAGGGTATGAGGGTTCTCATTTCTCCACTCCAATCTTTGCTGTGAGTTCCTATTTGCCTTCTAGTGGCTGAAATTGCAGTTTCAACTTGCATTCCCAGAATGACTAATGATGTCAAACATATTTGCCATGAACTGTTTATCTTTGGTGAAAAGTTCATTGGAGTCATTTGTACATTTTTTTTGAATTGGGTTGTCTTTTTATTATTATTGAGTTTCAAAAGTTCTTTATGTATTTTAAACACCAGCTGCTTATTAAATGCCTTATTTACAAAGCCTATCTCCCATTCACTGACCTATCTTTCCACTCAATAGTGTCCTGTGATGCAAAAACGCTTTTAATTGTGAAAAAGCCCAATATACCGAATGCTTTGTTTTGTCAGTTTTGTCATTAGATCTAAGCAATGATCTAA
>PVHP010023890.1:0-26950 GCA_004024765.1 Zapus hudsonius | reverse complement strand
TTAATTTGACAGGGTGTACAGTATATTTACCACTTTATGTCTTTAGTATAGAGGCAAAATACGGCATACATACGTACATGCATTTTTCTGATAAATTGTAAAGAAAGTTCTAAAATTAATGTCATCAAATGCCTTAATATACTGCTGTTCTGCTGATACTATGACTAGCTCCCTTCTCTAGAAATTAAAAAAAATGTTGATTTACTCTGCGGTCTTGAGCTTCTTCTGAGTTAGATTAAACTCTCATCTGGCGTGGGGTGAAGTGTTTCCTTCAGATGAGTGATGGTGACACATCTAGTCAGTAAGGTTCTTTTTTTTTTTTTTTTTTGGTTTTTCGAGGTAGGGTCTCACTCTAGCCCAGGCTGACCTAGAATTCACTATGTAGTCTCAGGGTGACCTTGAATTCATGGTGATCCTCCTCCTACCTCTGCCTCCCAAATGCTGGGATTAAAGGAGTGCTGGGATTAAAGGCATGCGCCACCACACCCAGCATAGGTTCTTATTTTACTATTGCTTTGTTTGGCTCCTACATTTTTTCCGCCCCCTAGCCCCCTTTTCCACAATGGTCCCTGAGTCTTGGAGGATGTGATAGAGATGTCTCACTTAGTGCTGAACACTCCACTGTCACTTCTCAGCACTTAGGTGAGTTTTGAGTGACGCCAGTGGTCACCACCATCTGAAAAGAGAAGCTTCTCCAACCAAAAACATTTTTACTTTTTAAGTGTATCTTATATTGTTTTTGATGATTCTTAGGACATATTTAGTATCCTTTGCCTTGGTTTCATTTTTGTTGGGATGCTCTTATTAAGAACATTTATAAATCAAGGATAATAAAGCTCAATCTTTTCTAAACAGTGCTTTACAATTTCTTCTTAGAAAGAGAAACAGATTCATACAATTTTAAGAAATTGTAAGATGGGAATTATTATTATTATTATTAGTTTGGTGCTAGGGATTGATGGAACCCAGGACCTCATGCAAGATAGGTCTCTATCTTTGTCCTTTCTATTTGGAACCACTGTTACCAAGTTGACCTGGCTGGCATCAATTTATGATCTCTTCCTTTTTAAAAAAAATATTTATTTGCAAGCAGAGACAGAATGAGAGAGAGAATGGGTGCACCAGTGCCTCCAGCCACTGCAAACAAACTCCAGATGCATGTGCCACTTGGTGCATCTGGTTTTAGGTGGTTACCACGGAATTGAACCCAGGCTGTTAGGCTTTGCAAGAAAGCACCTTAACTGCTGAGCTATCTCCCCAGCCCTAGCCTCTTCTCCTGAGTAGCTGACTCTGACTGGCTAGGATATTTCTTTTAGTAATGTATATATGATATAGTGATATATGTTTTTAATATATTGAGAGGAAAAAGTGCAAGTTAGCTATTGTAGAATGCAGACTGCAGGTTCATAATGCCTTCAGATGTCAAGAAGGCGGCAGTATAATGCACTACTTGAGATTTAATAATGAGCAACATCAATTCTAGGTACCAGTTTGTGCCAGCGAGAACTTTCTTGCTGGGGTGGGCATGTATGATTTGTGTGTGTGTGTATATTCACGTGTTTAAGTGTGGAGATCTTTTTCCTGAATGAAATAATTTTTCAAGTCTTTCTTTAAAGCTATGGCTTCATGTAGCCAAGGCTGGTCTTGGACTTGCTGTCTTCCTGCTGGGATGCCAAGTGTGTACTACCAACTCAACTTAGTAGCTATTTAGTATCTTAAAAATAGTTGATAAAAAGGAAGTGTCACGTATCTATTTACATTATAAAACTGGTGATGCCAGAACAGTTGTTTCATTGAATGTTTTTTAGAGTGATTACTAATATGAAAGACCGGACACAAGTAACTTTGAGGGGAAACAGTAATGAGGTTTAAACAGCACATGTCCTGTGCTTGGGGATCATCTAAAGATCATTGCAGTAGGAAAACCTGAATGACGACGTCTGTAGGAACTGGGACATTCGCTAAACCTTTTCCTTCTAGAATTCGTCTCCACAGGAGAGGCTTTACTTTTGCCAGTGTTACTTAGTGACCCTTAAACTAGTTGTTATTTACATTCTCCCACTACTTTCCCATCAGAAGTCCAAGGAAAACAGAGTGTGCTCCTCTGTTTGGGCATGGCACAGGGCTGGGCACATGCCAACCCCAAGCTCTGTCCTTTTCCAGTTCTTGACTAGAATCCAGGCTTATGTGTTTCATAGTGAAATGAAATGCTTTTAGTTGGTTAAGTTTTATTATTGATTATTCTCCTAGAAAAGATGGCTGAGGGCCCAGCGTGGAGGTAGAGGTAGGAGGATTGCTGTGAGTTTGAGGCCAGCCTGAGACTACATATGAATTCCAGGTCAGCCTGGGCTAGAGCATAACCCCACCTCAAAAACCACAATAAAAAAGTAAAAAATAAACCACATAAAAGATGTGTGAGACTACTTCTGTTTACAAGTCTTGAAGAACTTTGTATTTCCCCTTGAGTCAGGGTCTCTGCAGCCCAGAAACTTCCCTCTCCACCACCTTCCATGCCGACGCTTGCTCTCCATCTTCAGTCATGATCTACCAGGCCTCAGGCTCCCATAACCCAAAATGACACCTTTTTTATGTTTTCTTTCTTTTTTTGAGGTAGGGCCTCACTCGAGCTGAGGCAGAACTGGAACTCACTCTGGCTTTGCACTCACGGCAATTCTCTCAGCCTCCCTAACCTGGGATTAAAGGTGTGCAACACCACGCTCATCCCAAAATTGCAATTAGTATCTGAACTATTCCCATTTAACCATTTTTTTGCAGTAATGTGTCTTTTCCTGGGGAGAAATTTTTTCCTCCCCCCCCTTTTTGAAATGGAAATGTGATTGAAGTGTCAATCACATTTGGAACTTCTCCTAAGTGCACAGCTCAGTGTATCATCAGTGTGAACACAGTGGTATAATACTGTTAACATTTTGTGCCCTTCTGGTTATGAATTGCCCCTTCCCTGACCTCCCCAAGGAAACCGCTGCTGCTTCCACGTCTAAGCCAGTGACATGTCTGGAGCCTGGAGTCTACTACTTTGGGCCTGGCTCTGTTGTTTGGCATTATGTTTTGGTTTTTGGTTTTTCAAGGTAGGGTCTCATTCTAGCCCAGGCTGACCTGAAATTCTCTATGTATAGTTTCAGGGTGGTCTTGAACTTGTAGCAATCCTCCTACCTCTGCCTCCAGAGTGCTGGGATTAAAGGTGTGCACCACCACATCTGGCTGTGTTTGGTCTTATGATGGTGTCATCACAGGCATTCTAGAGTGCCATTGTTTATTTCTGGGAATCTCAACACTCATAGTTCTCAGAAATTCGGGGACTATCAGAGAAAGCTGTCTCTGCTTTTAGACTACTAGAACATGTTTGTGTTTAAGTAAACCAGTAGGGTTGTGGGAACCTTTTTCCTAAAGAAAGACGAACATACCTCTTCACCCCATCGTGACTCAGATGACAGACGATTGCACCAAAACCAGTGTTGTGAACCAGTGAGTTGATTGGGATCACGTCAGAGCAGGGTGAGAGGCTGCTCACAGGGGCATGGGTGACCCAAAGGCAGCTGCATCAGCACTGTAAAGGCCACCCTAGCCAGATGACACCTCTCTGAAGTTGCATCTCTGGTGCACACTCCACAACCTGCAGGCAGCTCATCTGGTCACAGTCTGTCCTCAGGCAACTGTTTACCCTTTATATACCCTTGGGAATATCTACATTTTGTAGCCTTTTCCCCAGACTTGGTGACCTCCTGAGTCTCCAGAGCCTCCTTCCTCCCTGGAGGAGGGAATATTTCAGTTCCAGGAATTTGCTAACCTGTAGGTCTTGAGTTTCTGTCATTCAAGCCTTCCAGCAGTACATCAGCTGCCCTTCCAACTTAAACATTGTGTTTTGAAATCTTTAGTACAGCCAGTGCTGTTTTAGACTTGATTATGTGGTAGCTCTTCATTCTTTGAATTCCTCATGTAGTGGTTTCTGTTCTTTTATGGTAGCCTGTAGTATCTTAATTTTTCCAAGAATGTTGGGAGCCCTCACCAAGAAGATAATGAAGTTTAAGCTATTTTGCGTTTAGCATTTACGTTATATTCCACGAACAATACCATATTATGCTGTGCAGATTGCACAGTCTAATGTGTTACCTCTTCCCAGGTGGAAGGAGGCTCTGGAGACTCAGGAGGTCACCAAGTCTGGGGAAAAGGCTGCAAAATGTAGATATTCCCAAGGGTATATAAAGGGTAAATTCCAGAGTCTGTGCTGGAGAGATGGCTCAGTAGTTAAAGACACTTGATTGCAAAGCCTGACAGCCTGTGTTTATTCCCTTGTACCCACGTAAAGCCAGATGCACAGTGGTGCATGTATCTGGAGTTTGTAGTAGCAAAGGGCCCAGGTACTTTACCCAATTTCCCTCCCTCCCTCCCTTCCTCCCACCCAACTTCCTTTCTCTCCTTTGTGTGTCTGTGTCTGTGTGAATGTGTTTGCAAAAAATCTTGAATCTGCCAAGAGCCATGCATAGTGTCCCCTTTCAGGTAGGCTTTAAATGCATGTGCAGCTTGTTTTTCTTTTTAAAAATATTTATTTGAGAGAGTGTGTGCATGTATGGGCATACCAGGGCCTCTTGCCGCTGCAGATGAACTCCAGATGCACGTGCCATTTTTGTGAGTCTGGTCACACTGGTGAATTGAACCTGGGCTGGAAGGCTTTATAAGCAAGTGCCTTTAACCTATGAGCCATCTCCCCAGCTCTTGTGCAACTTTCTTTCTTTTTTTTTTTTTTTTTTCGAGGTAGGGTCTCACTCTAGCCCAGGCTGACTTGGAATTCACTATGTAGTCTCAGGGTGGCCTTGAACTCACGGCGATCCTCCTACCTCTGCCTCCCGAGTGCTGGGATTAAAGGCGTGCGCCACCATGCCCGGCTTTTGTGCAACTTTCTTATTGGAAATTATCCCTTTGTATTTTCCTACTGTTTTGCTTTCTTAATTTTAAAGTCATGGGGAAAGATTTATTATTGTATTTCTGCACATAATTTTTCTCTTGCATAAATCTATGGTTAGCCTAGATGAAACATAATTTTCTTTCTAAGAAATTGGGCCAGATTATTATCAGTAACCTATAGCTACTGAAACTTTTTTTGTGGAGATTTACTTATTTACTTATTGCCTGTGTGGTGTAGCATGCATGTGTGTGTGGTCTTGTGTGTGTGTGTGGGGGGGTTTGAATGGACCAGTTTGATGTCTCTACCTCAGTTGCTTTTCACCCTATTTATTGACAGGCTCTCTCTTGAGCCCTTAGCTTGCTGAGTTGGCTGGTCCAGCTATCCAGCTTGCCCCAGGGATCTTCCAGGAGCTCTGGATTGCAGGCAGCCCACCGTGCTTGCCCAACATTTGTTTGGGTGCTGGTTATCTGAACTCAGGTCCTCACTCATCATCAGAGTCACCTCCCCAACCCTGTGAGGAAAGGTTAGATGTCTGGTTTTGGTTTAACACTTTAGGATACTGTTTTATGAGAAATGAAGGCGAGGGCAACTAATGTTATTGTTTCTAGTCACTCAACTGTTTGAATAAAAGTGTGAGTGTGAGTGTGTGTGTGTTGCTGAAAGTCAAACCCAAAGCCTTGAGTAAATGGGCTACCATTGAGCCACACCCTCAGCACATAAATGCTATTTTTTATTTTTGAGACAGGGTCTCACATAGCCCAGGCTGGTCTTGAACTACTATGAAGCTGAGGATGACCTGGAACTCCTGATCTTCCTGTCTTCACTTCTTAAGTGCTAGATTACAGATATGCACCATCACACCTTGCCCATTAATGCTGTTTATATTTTTATTTTTCATTCTTTCATACATACTATTATTTTCTGGTGAACTAGTCAGAGCATTTTCAGGTTTGGCTTTAGATGTGTGGTTTTCTTTCTGATAGCAAACTTTGACCAAGAAAATGTTGATGACTCTAAAGACACAGATGTTCTAGGCTTGCTTATTCTAGTTTATCTTTTCTTTCTTTTTTTTTTTTAAGTAGGGTCTTGCTCTAGCCCAGGCTGATCTGGAATTAACTATAGTAGTCTCATGCTGGTCTCGAATTACAGTGATTCTCCTGTCTCTGCATCCTGAGTGCTGGGCCTAAAGGCGTGTGCCACCACGCCTGGCTTTTTCTTTGCTTTTTTAGAAACTTTTCTCTTATGCTGAACTGAAAAACTTCCTGCCTCAGCCTCTCAAACCAGGTAAGCACCCTATCAGTGAGCTATATCCCAATCCTTTTCTGGTATTTTTTATTTCTAGACAGCCTCATAAATTGCCCAGGCAAGCCTCTGTCTTTTGGTTAGCTAAGATTATAGGTCTGTGTCACCAAGTCTAGTCTTGCTTGGTTTGTTTTAAATAATAAGTCTGTAGGTCAGGAGACCACCATATGAGAACTATGGCCTCGGGACAGTTGAGAGCCTGTGCTTAAATACAAGTGCCAAAAAATGATAACCTGTCTGAGAACCCTTGATGGATAGTTGTCATTGTATGGTTCTCCCAAAGCAAAGAAATGGGCCAAGAAGATGGTGCAGTGGGTGCTTGCTATGCAAGCATGTAGGCCTAAATTTGATCCCCAGCACTGATGTAAAAAGTGGGGTGTGGGGCTGGAGAGATGGCTCAGCTGTTAAGCTGCTTGCTTACAATGCCTAATCACCTGAGTTCAGTACCCATGCACCTGGAGTTCGTTTGCAGGAGCTAAAGGCCCTGGTGTGCCCATTCATTTTCTCTTTCTGTTCTCCCTCTTTCTTTTTCTCTCTGCTTGCAATGAAATACATTTTTAAAAAATGTAAAAAGTGTGATGTGGTGGTGCATGCCTGTAACTCCAGCACTGAGACAGGCAAAGAGAATTGCTGGGACTCTCAGGTCAGCTAGTCTAATGGGAAAAAAAAAGTTGAATATCAGGATTGGGGAGAGACCCTGCCTCAAGGAAATTAGGCAAAAGAGTGATAGCAGAAGACACTCTGTATCCTTCTGGCCTACACACACACACACACACACACACACACACACACACACACACACGCACGCACGCACGCACGTGTTCATACAACACATGCTCATATCACGTGCACACAAAGAGAAAAGAACCTTAGCATAACAACACAGCATATGGACAAGGCATGTGCACCACCTACATCCTTCAGAGCCTGTTTTTTTGTGGTATGCAAAAGACTGAAATATTTCAAGACTATGCTTGGAATAGTTTGAAGTTTTTTTTTTTTTTTTTTTTTTTTAAAGGTAGGGTCTTGCTCTGGCCCAGGAGTAGGATTTTTTTTTTTTTAAATATATATTAGAGAAAGAGGCAGACAGAGAGAATGGGCACGACAGGGCCTCCAGCCACTGCAAACGAACTCCAGAGCACATGTGCCACCTTGTGCATCTGGCTTTAAGTGGGTACTGGGGAATTGAACTCAGGTCCTTCTGCTTTGCAGTCAAATATCTTAACTGCTAAGCCATCTCTCCAGCCCCCAGGAGAAGTTTTAATTGATTAGAATTTAATTTAATTTTATTTAATTAGAATATGACTAATAAAAATTTCAGAGATTTTGATCATTTTTGTTTGTACTGGGAGTTTAACCTGGTACAGAGTGGATGCTGATCAAGGAAGAACGGTGTTGTTGCTGTGAGACAGTTTTAATTGGTTCTTTCCTGGGACAGGATAAGGCCCCAGTTGTTTCTATTTTCTCTAATTCCTATTGCACCTATTACAGATAAGGTTTTAAAAATTGTCTTTATGTAAATATTTTTGTTGGTTTATTTTATTTTGAAACAGGGTCTCTTTCTAGCCAAACCTTATCTGGAGGTTACTCTGTATGTAGCCCAGGCTGGCCTAGAACTCACAGTGATCCTCCTACCTCAGCCTCCCAAGTGCTGGGACTAAAGGCATGTGCCTCTGTGCCCAGTGTAATTTATTTGTCTAAAATATTTCTGTTTACTTATTTATGAGAGAATGAGCATGTCAGGGCTTCTTGTTACAGATGAACTCTAGACTTTTCGAGTCTAGCTTTATGTCTGTACTGGGGAATTGAACCTGGAAGAGCAGGCTTTGTAAGTGACTATCTTTAACTGCTGAGCCATCTCCCCAGCCCTAGTTTCAAAATTTTTATTAACATATTTTAGGCATTTTGATCATCTTCACTTCTCAGTACCATATCTTGTCCTCATACTCCTGCTGATTCCCTTTCTCTTCCCAGCAATTCCCCTATCTATTTGTTTGTTTGTTTGTTTATCTGCAAGCAGAGGGAGACAAAGAGAAGAGAGACAGGGAGAATGGACATGCCAGGGCCTCCAACCACTGCAAACAAACTCCAATGCATGTGTCATCTTGTGCATCTGGATTTTTGTGGGTCCTGGGGAATGGAACTCAGGTTGTTAGGCTTTTCAGGCAAGCACCTTAACTAACCACTAAGCCATCCCTCTAGCCCTATTTATTTTGGTTTTATTTTTTTGGGAGGAGGATAAGGTCTCACTTGAAGCCCAGGCTGACCTGAATTCACTATATAGTTCCAGGATGGCCTCAAACTCATGGCAATCCTCCTACCTTTGCCTTCCAAATGCTGGGATTAAAGGTGTGTGCTACCACATCCAGCTGAGAATGATTTTCTTAAAAGTATGGGATCTTTAAAAATAAGTATGGAATCCAGGCAAAAAAGCAGGAGCAAAGTTTTGTTCAACTAATCAGTCCTGGAAACAGATTCAGGTTACCCCAAATACTGTGTCCCAATGTAGTTACTGTTTCATGAGTTCTTTACAACAACAAGTAAAGTTTAATTAACGGACTTAAAATACATTGATGAAGGCCGAGAGGTGGCTCAGCAGTTAAGGCGCTTGCCTGCAAGGCCTGATGACCCTGGTTTGATTCCCCAGTACCCAAGTAAACCCAGATGCACAAAATGGTGCATGCTCTGTAGTTTACAGTGGCTAGAAGCCCTGGTGTGCTCATTCTCTCTCTTTCTATCTCTGTCTCTCTTTGCTTGAAAATACATTAAAATATTTTAAAAGATACATCAGTTAACATAGAAAGGAGGCTTAGTTGGGGGTAGTACACAAGAGATGGGGAAGAAGGGAAACAAAAAAATTTGTTTTAAAACACCATAATAAAAGCCTAATTCTTTGTATACTAAGTGGTAGGAGTGCTTTCAGTTGGTTAAGCAAATGAGGAATGGGTGTGTTCGCTTGGGTTAGCTTTATTGAGAAATCTACAACTGGTGTTTTATATATGCATACTGTGAGCAGTCACCACAGTCAGGGTTATGCACATCCATCTCTGAGTTTCCTTGGGCCCTGTGCCTGCCATGCTGGAGACAGATCCCTGGCAACCACTGATGTGCTTTCTGTCACTAAGATCAGCATTGGATTGCTATTTTCATACCTTTTCTGTATTTATAGAGATGATCATATTTGTGTTTCCAGTCTATGAATTGCATTGACCTATGTACATGCAAACCAACCTTAAATTTTAGGGATAAATCCTATGTAGTCATAATGCATTATTTTTTTCATGTTGTTGGACTTGGTTTGTAAATAATTTCATTGATATTTTGCATCTGTTTTTTATTTGGTTTCTCTGATTTCAGAATTAGAATAATGCAGTCTCATAGACTGGTTTGGGAAGCACTCATTTATTATTTGAAGAGTAGTCTCCCTGGGTGTAGATGTTGGGTTCATGGTGCCTTTGGGACCTGTAGATGTCTTCTAGCTGCTGTTCAGTGAAGTCTGCCATCAGTCTTACTTTCTTGTGTACTTATTTTTGTATGTGCTAGTTTTCCTTTCTTTTCTCTCTCTCTGTGTTGATGTGAGTGTGAGTGTACATGTCATGGTGTGCCTGTGGAAGTCAGAGAACAATTTTTGGGGCCGATCCCTACCTTTCACCTCATCTGTGGCAGGGTCTGTTTGTTCTCTGCTGTATTACTAGGCAAGGTGGCCAGTAGCTTGGGGTGCTGGGATTACACATGCCTGTCACTGCTTCTGGCTTTTACATATGGCCTGGGATCTAAACAGGTTCTTGGGCTTCCACAGCAAGTGTTCTATCTATTGAGCCATCTTCTCAGCCCTAAAATATTCTTGAAATCTAAGATATTCTAAGCCAGGCATGGTGGCACACACCTTTAATCCTAGCACTTGGGAAGCAGAGGTAGGAGGATCTTGATGAATTCGAGGCTAGCCTAAAACTACATAGTGAGTTTCCAGGTCAGCCTGGGCTAGAGAGAGACCCTATCTTGAAAAAAACCAACATACATACACACACATGCACACACGCACAGCCTAAAGCTCATGCAGTTCATAACCCCACATCCCGTGGACTGATCCAGCAATCCCACTGAGGAGGGCCATCAGTGAGTTGGGGCCAAGGAGGAGGAAAACGGGGGCACCCAACATAAGAATTGTTCCATATTGTGTGTCTAATTTTAAACAATAAATTTTTGGGAAAAAAAAACCCAAAGGAATAAAACCCTGCAATATTTTCTTACTGATTTAAGCAACTTGATTATGCTGCAACTTAGGTATTTTTTTACACGGCTCTTGTGCTAGTGCTTACTGACTTTGATTGTGAGTTCCTAATTTGTATTAAATTATGAGGTGTAGGGCAATTTCTTCACTTTATTCTTTGTTTCAGTCTCTTATTCCATTTGCTGCTTTATGATGCTCCTGTAGGTCCCGCCAGTCAGTTCTTCCTATCTGTTTGGTCTGGTTTCTGTTGATCTGCCTTCTGTGCCTAATTTGTTGTTGTTAATCTCAATCCACCTGTTTTTTTTTTTTTTTTCCCGAGGTAGGATCTCCATCTTGTCCAGGCTGTCCTGGAATTCACTATGTAGTCTCAGGGTGGCCTTGAACTCACAGAAATCCTCCTACTTCTGCCTCCCAAGTGCTGGGATTAAAGGCATGTGCCACCATGCCCAGCTTTTTTTTTTTTTTTTTTTAATTTCAAGAATCATAGAACAGAACAGTCAATTTAGGTTTTAAAATGCCTTTATTTCTAATGAATTATCAGCACTGTAATGTGTATAAGACTTTTGCCAATCATTGATTTATTTTATTTTTATTTTATTTTATTTTTTAGTTTAATTTAGTTGTTTAGCTTTAGTTTAGTTTTTAGTTTAGTTTGAGGTAGGGGTCTCGCTCCAGCCCAGGCTGACCTGGAATTCACTATGTAGTCTCAGGGAGGCCTGGAACTCATGGAGATCCTCCTACCTCTGCCTCCTGTGTACTGGGACTAAAGGCTGATTTTGTTGTTTGAGCAGGGAGTACAAGTCTCTAGGAGAGTGACACATTTGAGCATACAGTCATTTCACCTTGTGGACTGCATTGCAAAGGCACAGGACTTAAAGCAGAAGGAACAATAGTGAAAACCTATGGGTGGGTGTGGATAGTGGTGTTCACAGAGGGGAGAACAGTTTGAGACATTTTGAAGGGTTTCTACAAGGATGGATCATGACTTGTTTATATCTGAATCACCTATAGTGTTTGACAAAACAAAGATTGTTGTGCACTCATTTATTCATTCTGAGTTTCTATAGATAAGGTTTAGAAGTGTTGGGTTTAAGCTGGATGTGGTTGCACACATCTTTAATTCCAGCACTTGGGAAGCAGAGCTAGGAGGGAGGATCACCATGAGTTCAAGGCAAGCCTGGGGCTACATAGTGAATTCCAGGTCAGCCTGGGCTAGAGCAAGACCCTGCCTTGAAAAAACCAAAAACAAACAAACAAACAAACAAACAAACAAAAAAGTGCTTAGATTAATGCTTATGAACACTGTCGGGTTTTTAAGAACCTGCTAGAAGTTGTGGCTGTTAAGCTTCAACAGCAGCCCTGCATTGGTGCGCTGAAGTGCTGAACTGAACGAAGGGTTGCCTGCTTACACCCAGACCTGCTGCGTTGGAACTTTTAGGACATTTGGGCCCAGGAACCCAAGCACACTCAAGTGATGACAAATACACAGAGGTTCTTAAAGGCCTGGCCTCTTTTGTGCTTCAAGTGACTGCTGGCAACCAACCTGTCCTGCAGAGTTACCGTCACGTGTAACTCCATCCTCCCACCTCTGCCTCCCAGAATGCTAGGATCAAAGGTGTGCACCACCATGCCAGGCTTCTTTGTTTGCTTTTTAATATTATTTATATTTATTTGCAAGCAGAGAGATACAGAGAAAGAGAGAAAGAGTATGGGCACACCAGGGCCTCTAGACACTACAAATGAACTCCAGATGCATGTGCCACTTTGTACATTTGGCTTACATGGGTACTAGGGAATTGAACTCAGGTAGTTAGGCTCTGGAGGCAAGCACCTTAATCACTGAACCATCTCTCCACCCCTGTTTGCTTTTTGAGGTAGTGTCTTATTCTAGCCCAGGCTGACCTGGAATTCACTATGTAGTCTCAGACTGGCCTTGAACTCTTGGCGATTCTCCTATCTCTGCCTCCTGAGTGCTGGGATTAAAGGTGTGTACCACCATTCCTGGCCATGCTCTCTTTTTTTAATATATATTATTAACTAACAAGTAGTTTCTGTGTGGCTTATTCATAGATTTTAAATGTTGATTAACTCTCCTCCTACCCCTCTTCTCACCCCTCCCCACTATTCTGCCCCTGTACTTATTTACTATCCCTTCCCTTTAAGCCCTCTCTTCTCTTCCTGCCTTCATAGCTCCTTTTTAGCTTTCTGGTCTCTACTACTGACTTAAAAATTTTTTAAAAAATATTTTATTTATTTATTTTCAAGCAGAGAGAGAGAGAGAGAGAGAGAGAGAGAGAGAGAGAGAGAGAGAACACACCAGGGCCACCACCTTGTGGGTCTGGCTTATGTGGGACCTGGGGAATTGAACCCGGGCCCTTAGGCACTGGAGGCAAATGCCTTAACCGCTGAGCCATCTCCCCAGCCCCGTGACTTAAAATTTAAAAAAAAATATTTTAATTTATTTATTTGCAAGCAGAGAGACAGAGAGAGAGAGAGAGAAGAGAGACAGAGAGAGACAGAGAGAGACAGAGAAAATGCTCACGTGCTCCAGGGTCTCTAGTCACTGCAAATGAACTCCACTACTTAGTGCATCTGGCTTTATGTGGGTACTGGAGGATTGAACCCAGGTTGTTAGGCTTTGCAGGCAAGCACCTTAACCTCTGAACCATCTCTCCATCCCTGCTACTGACTTTTATTCCAACTCACATGCAAATGTAAACATTTGAAGCTAGGATCCACATACGTAGCTTTTAATCATGTATATATGAAGTAAAAATTTGACTTTTTAATATCAAGTTTTTGTGAGTGACTTTTCTAGGAAAGGTTCCTGTAATTGACCATTCACAACTGACTGTGCCTTGGTTTCTTTTAAATTTAATATTTTCACTTATTACAACTGAATAATTAAATACTACATATAACTATAGAACAACCTTTCATTTGAAATTTCCTAAGCTCTTAGAGAAATATTACCAGAAAATACCATGTCTCGCAGCTTGGGTTGCACTTAGCATGGATGTTACAGCTTTATTTTTATAATTTATTGTGTGCTTATTCTTGTGTTGGATGACTGGGACTGGCAGTATTTTCAGAGATTCTGTAGTCTTTTGAAGAGCTCCTGCATGTGCTGTGAATCGGAGATCCTGTAATGTGGTTAACACAGAGTCCCAGTGTTGGAGGGCAAGCAGCAGAAGAGGCGGTTCTCTCAGGGAAGGTTGGGTTGGAGGTGCTGCTGGCTGCTTCAATAGTCAATGGGTTTATGCACGTGCACAAGTGAAGGTCTGTCTGCACATGGACTGAATATGGTTAACCTGGAACAGAACTTAGTTTGTTTCTTTGTGCCTTTTAAAAGACAAAAGCTATTTTTTTAAACATAGAGCTTGTTATAATTTGACCTAGTTCAGAGCAGCTTGTGCGTTCTAGAAAGCAGACAGCATTTATGGGACGTGTATGAACCGTGGTGAAGGACTGAAGCGCACTGCAGGTGCTGTGGGAGTGGGTGTGGGCTAGGTTACCTTCTCTGCTTGTTGGAAGTTGTAATAAGCATTAAATTTAAGCTTACTTAGATTTGTGGTGTTTGGTTTTTGAGACAGGGTCTCATGTAGCCTAGGCTGGACTTTGTCTATGTCCTGTGCTTTCTTTGTTGCTGAGGATGACCTTGAACTCCTGACCCTCTTGCTTCCGTTTGCCAAGCCCTCGAATTTCAGGCATTCACCATTGTGCCTGGTTTGATAATTCTGCATTTTACATGTAGAGTGTTCCTTCTCCTGTCATGGGGGTGGCACAGTGCATTAGGGCATCACTTGACAGCTGCTTACAGCTCTTCCTGTGATGAATACACACAAGTGTACTTGGAGCTTGCTGCTTCTCGATCAGGTGACTTAGCCCTCCCCTCCCTTCCCCTCTCCTCCCCTCCCCTTCCCTCCCAGTCTTGTACATTGCCCAGACTAGCTTTGAACTCCTTGGTTTAGGAGATCATCCTGCCTCTGCCTTCTGAATAGCAGGTGTATAGATGCTGAAGATGCTGACTGTGAGGTGTGACTCTTCCTGTGACTCTTCCTAGGGATCACATGCTACAGTTCTCAGCTGTGCTTCTAAGAGCCTGTTGTGGTTTTAAACTTTATTGACAGCTTCCATGATTACAGATAATAAACCATGATAATTCCCTCCCCCTCTCAAATCCACCCTCCATTGTATCCCCCCTTAGTCTCTCTTCTGTTTCTATTGTCATCTTTTCCTCCCTTTATGAAGGTCTTGTGTAAAGAAGTGTCAGGCACTGCAAAGTCACCAATATCAAGGCCATTTGGTATCTGGGAGTTTGTGTGGTAAGCAGTCCTACCCTTCCTTTGGCTCTTAAAATCTTTTTACCACCTCTTCTGCAATAGTCCCTGAGCCTCTGAAGGTGTGATAGAGATGTCCCAGTGCTGAACACTCCACTGTCATTTCTTCTCAGCACTATGGTTTCTTTTGTGTTATTCCAGTGGTCACTGCCATCTGGAAAACAGGAGCATCTCTGGCCAAAAGCGAGAACAGCATTAGTATATGGGCATACACATTTTCAAAAGTGCTTATCTGGCAGTTTAGTGGGCATAATATATGCATTTAGCCTGACAGACAGCAGACATTACCCCCCTAGGGCTCATAACCTCTCCACCATAGGCATTTGACTAGGTCTTCAGTACCAGGCATGGAGTGGGCCTCCAGTCCAAATAGTGGTTGATTTCCCCCATAACAGATGTGCCACTATTGCTCCTGGTGGCACACTTGACCCAGCTGCCCAGTCTTAAGGTTTGCAAGCTCCACTGCTGCTCACCACCATTGATGACTTCTTTCTCCCATAGGTCTGCAGGCAGCCATAGCTTTTTCCAGCTCTCTGTCAGGTGGTTAACAGGGAGGAGAGTTGCAGCCCAAGCATATGTGGTCTTCAGCAATAGGGTCTTACCATCTCATTCTGGTGGGCAACCAAGAGCCTTGACAATGGCCTGTAATGTTTTGGGGCCTCAGAGCCTTATGTTTTAAACTTAGTGTTGTCTATATGCCAATATAGGTAGAGATAGGTACCTACATTACTGATTTCAGGTAGTAAGGCACCTGTAAACCTTGGGAGTAGAGATAGAAGAATCAGAAGTTCAAGGTTGTCCTGGGATACACGAGACCCTGTCTCAAAAAATAAAGCAAGTTCAGAATGTTATTTTTCTGGGTACAAAGAGTAGTGGTACAAGTATTTGGTGTTCATTTGCAGTGGCAAGAGGCATTGGGTGCCCCTCCCTCCCCCAACACACACACACACACACACACACACACACACACACACACACACACACACACAAATAAAATATCTTAAAAATTAAAAGAAGCATATTTTCGAGAAACATTTGTATAGCTGCATTACAGTTCACTTTTATGTTTTTTGGGGTGTATAATGGGGTGCTAGTTGTTGACTTCAGGGCCTCTACACGCTAAACATGTATCCTGTCCCTCAATTTCTCTCTCTTCCTGTCTCTGTCTCTGTCTTTCTCTTATTCTGAGATAGGTCTCGCTGCAGCTTGGCTGTCCTGGAACTGTACTTCTCCCTGAGGGTCCTGATGCATGAGCTACCATACCTAGCTTCAGTTCATTTTCAGTCATTTATTTTCTCTTAAGATATATTTTATCAAGGTGGTGGGAATCAAACCAGAGCCTCATGCATGCTAGGCAAGTGCTCTGTACTGGCTTATGTGTTTTTCAAGTCACATTTAAGTGAAACTCATGATTTTTTTTCACTTCAAATATTCTATGTCCTTAACTTCTTAGCATTATCATAAACACAAAAAGGTACTTTCCTAGATAATGTCGGAGTGGTATAGACATCTATCTAGAAAGTGAAGTGTATCTTCATTTGTAGTCAACAAAGGAATCTAAGGAGCACTCTTTGTAGGAATTTTACTTTAAAATTTAAAAACTTGTTTTGGGTACTTTGATATTTGTAAGAATGCTAATGTGTCTTCTTACTCTTGAATAAATCTGTATCATGGCTAAATGTAAAGATTTGTGAAATTTATTAGAAAACAAAGTGTGTTGTATATGTTTAGAAATATCTCTTTTATCCAGAAGTCTGTAAACTTTGGCATAGCCATAGTGATTATATTGTGGTTTCCCTTCACAGATACCCAGTTGTGCTAACACAACCGTATCACTAATTAATTCCTGAAGTCTCAATAACATGGACAGTTCAGTGATGACAGATAAATGCAGATGCTTGGGAGACCAACACTAGGTGAAGCACTTGTCAAAGGTAAGAAAATAATGTCATGCTTATAAGGCAAAGTGAGGTGTAGTGGTGGATGTACTGATCAGTTTCTTTTTTGTGTGTCAGGCTTTTAGAAGCCTGTCATGGGTACCCTGTCCTAAAGGTCTGGCCATGTAGCTGACTGGATAGAGTCCCGGGAGACATTTTGTAAGCTGAAACCTTCCCTCTGATAATGGCCACCACCATGAATTGGAAAAGGCTTCCAGGAGTCTTGGTGTGAGAGGATTTTCTAGTCAGGAAGACTTTTTGTAGGGCCCGTTTTCCCTGTGCTGCCTTCATGCTAATTTAGAACTAAGACATACAGTAAAAATGATTATATTTAGGAGGCTTTCTAATTTTGTTTTTTCCTAAGGATTTACATGACATTTATATGTAACTTTAGTTCTGCTTCCTAAGCAGCCCTGTTCTCCCCTAAGAAACAATCTCTTCTAATTATAAAGTTTTTCATTAACATACATAATTTGTTGTAGAAAATGGCATAGGAAAAACAGTAAGGACTTTCAAAGATTCATTGTAAAATTAGGTGTCAGAATGAAAATGCAATTTCAAGAGGAAAAAGTAGAGAAATAAAATGTCCAATATTTAGAAGAGCAGCCTGGCATGGTGGCTTACCCCAGTAAGCCCAGCACTGGGAGACAGAAGCAAGGGGGTGGGGGAGAGGAGTTCTATGCCAGCCTGAGTTATTTGAAACAAGCCCTGTTTAAATACAACTATTCAAACTACTACAGAAGGGGCTGGGGAGATGGCTCGGAAGTTAAAGGTGTTTGCTTGCAAAGCTTGCCGGCCCGGGTTCACTTCCTCAGCACCTACGTAGAGCTGGCCACACAGAGTGACACAGATATCTGACATTAGTGAGTTACTATTAAACATCATACACCAAGAATTGAATCTAAGTTAATTAAAATATCAGAGTAGCTGGGCATCTAATCCAGAAAAAAATCCCATTTTTCTCCTTTTTGAAGACCTGTATGCTAAAAGTAATGGAAGCTTCCTTCAATAAAGGAGTTGTGACATGTAAGTTAGTGTCAGGGCTTTCATACAGGTAGAGAAAGAACACTTGGATGAGCTTTGGTTGGTTTATTTCTTCAGGCCCTAGTTTTGCATACTTGGAGTCTAAAATTTAGAAAAGTCACCTTTTAAAAAAGTAGCCTTAGAAGAAACTCCAGAAAATAATTTAGTCATATTTTGACTGGAACTAATAATTGAGTTATAAGGATTTGGCATATTTCAAGCTCCTTCTGTTTTTGGTGGCTTCTAAAGTCCTGTTCCACTTTCATAGGATTCTTGAGGCTGCATTCACCCAGCAGCATCCTAGATGGCACTGTGCAGACCCTGCCACCTGCTGTGTGAATTCCTACCTTAATTCTTTTTTTTATTATTTTATTTTAAAGAGAACAATTTAAGAGGTTCTAGTATTCTCCATGGCTGAAGCTGAGAGCCTGAAACCCTGATGCTTAAGCTCTGTTCTAATGATAGCTCCGTCTTCTTCAGGAAGTAAGGAAAAGAGATAATCTTTCCACAATGATAGATCTTTGGTTGTACAGGTAAGTTATTTAGCTTTGCAGTAGTGAAGACAACTGTAGTTTGTCTTTGTGTGTGGGGGGGGCATGTTACTTTTCTGTACTCCCTTCTTGATAGCTGGCTGTTTATAGGATTGGCGCTGCAGGGAATAGGCTAGGGATGAAATATTTTCCATTTCTTTTCTTGACAAAGGATAAATGAGATAATGGCATTAGGATCTCTTAACCTATCTGTGTCACCTAGGTATTCAAGGGACATTATAAAATCTTTGATTTCTCTTTCTCTTCAGTTGTCTCTGAGTGTATATCCACTTAGATCTATTATCTTTGTCTCAATCATCTGTATTTGGCTTAATGAGGAACAAAACGAGCAAAAAATATAGTTTCTAGATTTCAGAGAGGTCTATTAGGACTTTAAGATTAATTGTGGATAGGCACACAGATTTCTCTCCTCTTAACTGTATATAGTGATCATTAAATAGCTGAAATAACTTGTCTTTTAAAAGAATTGATATGGCTGGGGTGTGGTGACACATGCCTGTGATCCTATCACTTGGGAGACAGAGGCAAGAGGATTACTCTTACTATATATTTGAGGCTAGCTAGTGCTACATAGCAGGATCCTGCATCAGAAAACCCAAATCAGACAAAACCAGAACTGTCTCTATCATAAGTAAAGCCTTGAATACTTTCGGTTAGTATTCTGGACAGTTATGGTGACACTTCTTGGTTGATCATGTTCTTTTTCCCTTTCACCTTGGCTTTTCTACCTGAAAATACACCTGTGTCATAAACAGTTATCTAAATTGTTCACTCAATAAAACTACAGGTTACAATGATCAATATAAATAAGAATATAGGTGTTGATAGATGATTCCCAGTTCCTCCCTTTTCGGGGTGATTTCAGACAGTGTTGTAGCTTTGTGAAGAGTCTGTCTTCTGAATAGGCAGTGCTGGGGCTGGGCTCACTGTCACACTTCTGTAGGCTCATGCTACAAGCAGCTGGTGGATGGTTCAGTGTTTCAGAACTCTAGTTTTGGGTAAAAATAGATTCGGGTTTGGGTGAAGGTAGAGCAATGTCTAATGAGTGAGCCGGTTGTGGACGTAGAGGAGGATTTGGGGCTTAATATGAGTGTAGAGGCTAAAAGTTTGGTTGGCTGGCCTTAAGCACATATTCTCTTCAGTAGGATGGGGACTTAGGATGGTGGGGAGCATTGGCAGAGCCTGCGTATGCATAGCTCTTGTGACCGACCACATCTCTTCCTTCTGTGTTCTAGAAAATGCTCCCATCCCTTAGGTCATAGTTAACATATAGTTGCATTAGTAGGATGGGCTCTGCCCACATGCCATGTTAACTAATGCTTTCCCTTCTAAAACCACAGTGACTGAACGTTCATTTCTAAAGGGGTGCTGGCCAAGGTTTCCACCACGCCTCCTATTTAGTTAATAGCGGTGGTATTTCTGAGGTACTTGAAAGTGGGTTTGTTTCTGTTGGGTACTGGCCAAGGTTTCTACCATTTCTCTTAGTTAAATAGCAGGTGCACTTCTGAGGTAGGTGTAGGTGGACTTGTTTCCATTTCCTTAGCAACTTCAATTCCAGCAGGAATTTTGTGCCCTGACCTTTCCACTGGATTCTTCTGTAATGCTCTTTTCATCTAATGAGGAAAACAGCAGCTCCTCTCTGTACTATTAAGGTTATAAACATGGCTGAACAGGTTTGGAGCTAGACTGAAATAATCTCAGCATTTTTAGGCTGAAGTTCCTTTTTAATACGGCTTTTGTATTCAGTTTAGCAGGGAATTGCAAAAGAAGTATATGTACTTTATATGTGTTTGTCCAAAATAGGAAAGCTAGTGTAGCAATCACCTTTTCGTTGCTGTGACAAAGCTCCCTTCAGAAGCAGCTTATGGGAAGAGAGGGTTTACTTCAGTCACACAGTTGGAAGGGGAAGATTTCTCATGACAGTGAACAGACAGCCAGCTCACATCTTCACTTATCAGTAGCTGGGTAGGATCGGTAGGAGTGCCCTAGCTCTGAACCCCAATGTGCCCTACTGATCAGCCCCAGGACCCACCCCCAGCAACATGCCTCCTTCAGCAAGCTCCGCCTCTCAAAAGCCCCACCAGCTGGGGACCCAGTAGCAGGTTTAATCACAAGCACTTGAGGCGATGGGGGACATTTGCATTCAAGCCACCACAGATAGGAAATCAGGGAAGATTGATAAATTTTATTTCAGCCTTCATAATTTTAGCTAGGTTATATTTTAAGAGTACAAAATGTGCTGATTCCATCCAAGATACTTTTTCAATCTGTTGTTTAATGCTTCTTTAGCCAATGGGATCATGGCCTTATTTAAATTTTTTTGTTTAAATTATTAGGATCTCATAGAGAATTAAAAGTATTTCAAATACTTGTGATTAGAACTTGATTATTGTATTATTAGAATCTGAATGCATGGATCTAGAAGATTATCACAAACTGAAATACACTTGGATCATCTGGGAGGGGCCTAACATTCTGCGTTTCTTTCTTCCCCATTCTTTTCTCTTTTTCCCTGGTCTGAATATTAAATCCCTGGCCTCCTGCATGCTGGTTATGTGCTTGAGCACTGTGCTAATCTCTCTCGGCTTCCAGGAAGGAACTTGGTGGTGGTTCTCAGCTTACACTTGGAGTGTCATGCGTTTCAAGTACTGAGGGATCCTTCTTGTAGAATATACTTTTATTTATTTATTTGTTTTTTTGGTTTTTTGAGGTAGGTAGGGTCTCACTCTAGCCCAGGCTGACCTGGAATTCACTCTGTAGTCTCACAGTGGCCTCGAACTCACGGCGATCCTCCTACCTCTGCCTCCCAAGTGCTGGGATTAAAGGCGTGCGCCACCAAGCCCGGCTAGAATAAACTTTTATTAATTGTGGCCCAGAGGTACAGGATTTGAAAATCCTAAAATCTAATCCTCTCTGGAGCTGCTGAATGGAACAAGAACATTTGTTAGGGAGCAAAAGACACAAGCTGAATCTTTCACGGGAATGTTAGATATAGAGGCTCTCATTATAGGTGACATTTGATAGTGATTTTCATTTACATATGTGAGTGTGTGTGTGCATCCACACATACTTTATAAGTAACTCTCAGTATTAACACTAGGTGTATTTAATCTCAAATTGTCTGTTGGGGAAGTTGTACTACCAAGCAAGAGATTTTGTTCCTAATCAGATTGGTGTAAAGAAGGGTTGATACTGGATTATTTGAGAGGTTTATATGCCTTTAATTAGCATTACTGTTTCAAAAAGTTAAGCTTATCAGAGTCCCTTTATGTATTTATAATTGCCAATATTATTTTAAACCACATATTGCACTTGTTTTTTATAAATAGCTTATTTATAAAATTGATGTGTTTTCTTTGTATATTTTACAAAAGGTTTTGGTATTTAACCTTACAATCTGAGAGCTCCAGATTTGGGTACATCAAACAAATAAATTGCTTTTAACATTATTCAGCTTATTTTCTTTTAAAACATCATTTGAAGTTGTAAGTGAATTAGCACAAGTAAGTTACATGTCAGAGATCCCTTTAATGAGTCTCCTTCCAAATAGTAAATAAAGTTCACTGAGAAATGACTTCTGTGTCCTTACTGATGAATCCCATGCTTCTTATTCACCATGCTTCTTGTTCACTTGTCTTCTGTGGAATTCTCTAGAATGAGTAATTTCCTTTGATTTTTAAGATTTAAAAAAATTGTTAGTTATAAATTTATAAGTATGTCTCACTTTTGAACAAAGCTGAGCTAAACCACCTCATCTATTTAAGAGCACTTTTCTCACTTAATTCATTTGGTAGCCGCCAGGAGCAGGAAGATAGTTTGCTGCATTGCTGGTTTGCATGTGGCAGCGTGTGCTGCATTCTCCCGGGCTTCTCCCCTTCCCACTCTACGATACTGTTTCAGGAGAGGCCAAGGAGAGCTGTGCTTGGTGAGCAGGGGAGGGGACAGGTGGCATTCAAGCAGGAGTGGGCTTGGGAAATCACAGCCCAGCTGCACTGCCGCTTCCTCCAGCCATTCTGTGCCCTTGTTTGACCTTGAGGCTAGTAATGGCTCCTTCATTCTGCTTGATGATGCCAGGTGTCTTTGGAAAATAGTCAGTCTTTTAGAGTTTATCCAAATGGATCAGTCAGCGCATTTTCCAGTATACCTCATACTTCTCTCTTAGGAATGTCAAGTTTCCCTGTCAGGAAACCTGCTCTTCTAGAGACCATGCATTAAAGCTGTGCACAGGAGTTTACTGAAGGAAAGGGAGGCGATACATATGTGGTGTGTACATTCATATGAATATAAATACACTATATATGTTGACATATAAAATATTCTTGACTGTTCCTTTGATGAAAAGTTCCCATTTTCCTTTCTGCTCTTTCTCTCATGTCGTAACCTGGCTTTCTGTAGAGACTAGGAAGTTCTTTTGTGGTGTTAGCCAGTGCAGGTTAGTATTGGGATTTCTCTCTAGTTCAGAAATTTTTTTTTTTTTTTTTGTTTTTTTGAGGTAGGGTCTCACTCTAGTTCAGGGTGGCCTGGAACTCACAGCAATCCTCCTACCTCTGCCTCCCAAGTGCTGGGATTAAAGGTGTGCGCCACCACGCCCGGCACTAGTTCAGAAATTTTGTTGCAACCAGAACTTTGTGTATACCAAGTAGTTTCCTTTCAAGGGATTTGACTTGAAACTTGGTTTAGTGAGAACATTAAAAATGGCTTGAGTGGTTGTGTGAGGTAGCTGTTATACACAGTTAGTACTGGTATCTTAGTAACCAAGACAAGGTCATCTGGGTACTTTGTGCCCATCTGATAGGCAGACAGACTGCAAGGCCGGCCATGAGCAAGGTCTCCAGATTCCTGTCTTGTTACTTTCTAGCTGGATGACCTTCACCACCAGGTCCTTCTTCATTTGTAAAGTAGGGATGATAGCTGTACTGGATGAGTTGTTGTAAAACTTCAGTGAGTGGAGGTATGTAAACAAATAAAACAATTCTTGGACTGTGGTGTATAATTGTTAGCTGTAATTACTACCATTATTGGAAATGTTAATAAAATAACCATGACCTATTTTTTGTTAATATTGGCTATACTTGGATAAAAAGCTACATCTTTATACTTGTTTTAGGTATATTAACTATTGCCTTTTCTCATTATTTTGTTTACATTTTTGAAGGTTTCCCAATGAGTGGATCATGATGACCGTATGGTAGGGACTTGCCATAGTATGGCTGCTTCCCGATCTACTCGTGTTACAAGATCAACAGTGGGGTTAAACGGCTTGGATGAATCTTTTTGTGGTAGAACTTTAAGGAACCGTAGCATTGCTCACCCGGAAGAAATCTCTTCTCATTCTCAAGTACGATCAAGGTCACCTAAGAAGAAACCAGAGCCTGTGCACGTTCACAGAGGAAATGCCAATGGAAGAAGCTCCGATTTAAAGCAGCAAAGCACTCGAGAACCATGGGTAAGCCCTAGGAAAAGAAGACTTTCTTCTTCAGAAAAGGATAACATAGAAAGGCAGGCCATAGAGAATTTCGAGAGAAGGCAAGCAGAGCCTGTGTCACCAATTTTCAAAAGAATTAAGCGTTGTCTTAGATCTGAAGCAGCTGGCAGCTCAGAGGAAGACTCACCTGGCAGAGCAGACAAGGAGTCAGTGGAAGAGAGGAGCGGAGTCGCCAATGATGCCGGCTTCCAGGGGACTAAACGAGCTTGTCGATGTCTTATACTGGATGATTGTGAGAAAAGGGAAGTTAAAAAGGTGACTGTCAGGAGTGAGGAAGGGACGGTAGTTGAAGAAATCACAGGCTATTTGGCTGTCAATGGTGTTGATGACAGTGACCCAGCTCTTGTAAACTGTGATGAATGTCAGCCTGGTGGGAACACTAAACTAAAGAGTGGTTCCTGTGTGTCGCAGGAAAAGACAGTAGCTGGAAATGGGGATTCAGAAACCCAGACTGCTATGTTTTGTGATAGTAGGAAGGAAGACAGTTATTTACACCATAGCGTGCCTTGCACAAACTCAGAAGTGCAGGTCAAGTTGGAGGACCAGGAAGGAGTTACTGCCTGCCTGCCTATGGAGCACCCTCACCAGCTGACTAGTGAGCCAGGTCCAGGCCCCATTTCTGAAGCTCAGTCATCTGTAAGAGATTCAGAGGAGGAAGTAGATGTGGTGGGAGACAGCAGTGCCTCAAAAGAGCAGTGTAATGGAAACCCCAGCAAAGTCTTGGACTTGGACGCTGCAAGTGGACCAGGGTCTGGAGAACTAGAACCGGCTTCTGCTCAAATGATGTCTTTGTCAGAACCTCAAGAACACCGCTACACCCTGAGAACGTCACCTCGAAGGGCAGCCCTGAGAAGTAGTCCTACTAAAAACACTTCTCCCTGCAGAGAAAATGGACAGTTTGAGGAGAATAATATTAGTCCCAGTGAAACAAAGACAGCTCTTAGTGATAATGTAAGTGAGTCTCCCACAAATCCTGATGACGTTTCTCGCAATGAGAAAGTTGTCTGTTGTGACTCTGAAAACCATGGAAGTGAAGGAGGAAGCCAGCCCCCCTCAGAGGCAAGACTCAGTACTGGACATGTGCCATCTGCCAAAGACGGTGCCAGTCAGCACCTTGCGGAAGAGGAAGATGATGACCCAGATGTTTATTACTTTGAATCAGATCATGTGGCACTGAAACACAACAAAGAGTATGTGTAACTATGGTAACCATGCATTCTGCTTTGTTTACATTCCCACTTGCTCATGAATGTCTGTTCTTGATCTTCTCTTTGCAGCAAAACGGATGCTTTAGTTCTCATTTCAGGTTTAACATGATTTTTAAAACTCAGCTCTGGGGTTTCTCTGGTTCTGGTATCACATACATCTCAACTAGAAAGGAACAGTAGAAATGAGGGTGGTAGTGTTTTCTCATAAGTTTTGTAATAAGCTAATTTATGAAACAGATTTTGAGTCCACAATGCACACTGGTTTATAGTTGTGGAACTGTGTCTGTGCCTTCCGTCCACACAAGGAAGAACAAGTAGCAAGTATGTGGCTGATCCAGATGTGAGAAATCTGCCAAGTTAAGACATTTGCTTCTATCATATTTACATTTAAAATTTTACTTAAAGGTACTTTGTGCATCATGTCTATAACTCAGATACATAGACATTATTGTTAATGCTGTGAGGGTAACATTGTGTAACATTGGCAAGAGTTACTGTCCACTCCGTGGTATGCGCAGAACATTCAACAGAACTTTTCTTAGTAGTAAATGTCACTCTACTTTTACTACAAAGGCATTTTTCCAAATAAAGAGTTATATGTCCAACTTTTTCACAGTTTTGCTCAGAGTTACTATAAAAGAACTCTGGAAAGTTACTCAAGTGACTCTGAGCTCACTGTGTTAGTCTTGAGAGAAACTCTGAAGCACTCACCAGAAATAGTTTGGCAACAAGACAGACAATGTAGTAGTAAGTTAATTATCTTTACTCTTATCTATAGGCTTTGAGTTTCTGTCATAGTAACATTGATTTGAGGAACAGTTGTAATGTTTTTGCTGTGCCTGCTGTAGACTTGTGTTCAGAACAGTACCATGCTGGTTGTAGAGTGTGGCATTTGTTTTTACCATGCTTAGTAAGGTTTCATATAGTAACATTGTAGCCTTTCAGTAGAGGGCTCTTTTGAAAACTTTGTTTCCTTTTAAAATAGTATTTTAAGGGCTGAAGAGATGGTTCAGTGGTTAAGTGCTTGCCTGAAAAGCCTCACGACTGGGGATTCAGTTCCTCAGCGCCATGGTAAAGCCAAATGCACAAAGTGGAACATATATCTGGAGCTCTTTGCAGAGGTTAGAGGCCTTCGCTTGCGCATTTTCTTGCTCTTTATGCTTGCAAATAAAAATATTTTTAAGAACTATTTTAGTATTGGATTTAATAGAGAATTTTATGTGAACAGTTTATAAATTTTTGTAAGAATGTAGGAGTGTTATATACTTGAACTGTTTTGAGGTATAAAAACATAACAATTAGCATAATAAAACATCCGTTAGTGATAGGTTGAGGTGGGAATGGTGGCACACCTGTACACTCAGTCTAGCACCGAGGTGGCCAGCCTGGGCTGCAAGAAAAGGTGCCTCAAAAGCAGACAAGTCACTTCTATTCATTTCATTATACTTGGTATCAGTTCTTAAAGTGTTTTTTAGGTGTCAGGAAGCAGAATATATGTTTAGGAGAAATACCAAAACCTAGACACACACACACACTTTTTTTTTTTTTTTTTAATTTGGCTTTTCGAGGTAGGGTCTTGCTCTAGTCCAGGTTGACTTGGAATTCACTATGTAGTTTCAGGGTGGCCTTGAACTCAGGGTGATCCTCCTACCTCTGCCTCCCAAGTGCTGGAATTAAAGGCATGCGCCACCACACCTGGCTGTACACACACATCTTTTAATTGCTTTTGAGGCAGGTTTTACTCTAGCCCAGACTGACCTGTAACACACTGTAGCCCCAGGCTGGCCTGGAATTCATTGTAATCCTCCTACCTCAGCCTCCCAAGTGCCTGGGATAAGAGGCATACAACACCCCACTTGGCTCTCTCTTTTTTTTCCTTCCTTCCTTCCTTCCTTCCTTCCTTCCTTCCTTCCTTCCTTCCTTCCTTCCTTCCTTCCTTCCTTCCTTCCTTC
>PVHP010023889.1:0-26954 GCA_004024765.1 Zapus hudsonius | reverse complement strand
CAGCTGTTGTGAAGTTGGTGTGTGGGGACATCACTGTGTATGAGAACACAGTCTACATCAGCACCATCATACTTCTCGTCTTCCCTGTCATCCTCATCTGCACATCCTATGCATTCATTCTCCACAGTGTCATTCAAATGCGCTCAGCTGGGAGCAAGAGAAATGCCTTTGCCACTTGTAGCTCTCACCTCACTGTGGTTTCCCTCTGGTATGGTGCCTGCATCTTCTCCTACATGAGGCCGAGGTCCCAGCGCACTTCACTGCAGGACAAAGTCGGTTCAGTCTTCTATAGCATTGTGACTCCCACCCTGAATCCTCTGATTTATACTCTCCGGAATAAGGATGTAGCTAAGGCTCTGAAGAGAGTGCTGGGGAGACATGTTATCACCTCATGACTTCAGTTGTCACCCACAGTGTGGATTGGAATAGGGTAAGCTTCTGAAGTTCATCTGGGTAAACCTCTTAGGTGTTTATATATTCCAGTTTCCAGATGCCCTTTGACTACACGTATCAAGTGATTAAGATACAATTTCACTACTCTACCTTAGTCTCCAGCCTCCAAACCCTATGCAGTACATTTCCATAAGTCCTTGGAGAACTAATGAAAAAGTCTTAAAGACAAAAATTAAAATGAATGGAAGGAAATAGGTGGAGGAAGGGGAGGACGGAGGTACTTATACACCAATCTAAACCCATAATGAATGATACCATAAAATCCTTATTTTCGTGCAGTAAACTCTGGAAGAAGCCATGGTCATCAGCAGGTAAGAGAGGCCCTGAATAGGTTAGTAGGTAGCCTAACCCCAAGACAAATTGCTCTGGTCTTTAACTCTCTGTCCCAGTCATTGGATATTCACACACTGAGCTGTTGATCAAAGAGACTCAAAAGGACCCCAAAATAAGACAGGCCTATGTCAAAGCTCTTGAGGGGAGATCGGGATGACCAATGACTACCAGCCACGCCAGGAACCACCCGGTAAAGTTTTAGTTTCCAGCTGGGATCCAGACCCTGAACCCACACAGGCTTGTAGCAAGGCACAGTCGCTCCCCAGTTCCCACACCAGCCTAGACTGGACTCCTCTACTCTGCTCCCACAGAGGCCCCGAGAGTTGCCCCACTCCAACCACAACCTGCCTCCATAGCTCAGTGTCTCCTCCCTGCTCCTTCTTGTCCTAAGCACTCATGAGCTCCGCTGCCTTCCCTCCTGAGCACACATAGGCTCGGTCTGGGGCACACCCGCCTTCCCCCCCCATGCATGCCTGTGGGTGCACCCAGACCCCAGCCCCACCCACTCACACAGCAACACTGTGCCAGTCGGAGGGCACAGCCAGCCCCCTTCCCTTCCGTGTACATGCCAGGACAGAACCAGTCCATGGGTGAACCTGGCCCCCAACCCCAACCTCACATGCACCACCCACACACACAGCTCAGCTAAGGTTGGTGGACCCCAAGCCCCACCAGTGCACATGCTGGCACAGCATCCATCCTTGGGCTCACCAGGCCTCCAGCCCTACACACCAGCACAGCCCCAGTCTGGGGGCACACCCACCCCCCACCCATGCACATGCCAGCACAGTGCTGGTCTGTGGGCACACTTGGCCTCCCCCCACCTGCGCACACGATAGCACAGCACTGGTCTGAGGGTGCATCAGGCCCCCACCATGCACACACCACCACAGTCACTAGCTCAAAGGTGGTGTACTCAGCCCCAACACCTGTGGCACACACCAGCACAGTGCTGGTCTGAGGACACACTGGGCCCTAAACCCGCTACCTGAGCACCTGCCAGCACAGTTGTTGGCCCGAAGCTGCAATTAGCCCCAACCCTCCATACCCACATGCCCACCATCACAGCCGCTAGCCCAGGGCACACTCACCCCCAACCCTCCCAGGACCTGTGCACTAGCCAGCAAAGCCACTGGCCTGAGGACATTCTCAGCCCCAACACCTGTGGTTCCCAGCAAATATGTCAGCCCAGCCGCTGATCTGAGGGCACACACAATTCCAGATAAACCAAGTGAGTGCCTATCCTACTCCGTGAAACCCAGTGCATGCCCCACCCACACCACTGAGGAGAACACACCATAAGGACGCCCCCACCCCCTCCAGGTGGAAACCAAAATGGGCAGATCAAAATGCAAGTATGTACCAGCTGAGTGCCACACACCAAACACGCCAAGCCCCAATTGGGAAATCAGCAGTGAAACTATGGAAAAGAGAGTGCAGATGCAAGCCTAGGATGAAATGACACTAAGCCCAGATCATCCTTGCATGGAGTCAATGAAGAGATTAATGATGGAAATGCGAGCAAAAACTGAAAATCGCCTAGAAAAGATATAGAACCAGCTCACAAGCTTTGCCATCAGGCTTAATACAATTGAGGAGAAATAGACAGACTTAGGTAGATCAGTGATTGAACAAATAAACAAACAGAAGATCTCAAGAATCAGCTAACCAAACTAATTGAGGACATAAGCAAATACAAGAATGAGTATCAGGGGCTGAAGAGATGGCTCAGCGGTTAAGGTGTTTGTCTGCAAAGCAGAAGGACCTGAGTTTGACTCCCCAGTACCCACATAAAGCCAGATGCACAAGGTGGTGCATGTGTGGCTGGAGACCCTGGTGCCCTCATTCCCCCCCCCTCTCTCTCTGTAAATAAATAATTTTTTTAAAAAAAGAATGAGTATCAGAAAGCATATAAGTAAATCAAACCTTGAGATGAAAAAACAATTCAACATAAAGATAGAGACAATTCAAAGAGCTGTATCAGAAAACAAAAACCAAATGGAAATAATAAAAACCTCTCTAGAATCCCTCACCACTAGAGTCAATAATTGGGAAGACAGATCCTCAGATGTGGAAGATAAAACAGAAGAGAATGATAGGGAAATCAAAAATTTGAATAAGTTCAAAAAAGTATGTGAGAAAAATATGAGAGATCTTTGGGATACCCTTAAGAGACCAAATCTCCAGATCATGGGGATACCAGAGGAGGCAAGAAGTCAGACAAAAGGCATAGAGAATATATTCAACAAAATTATTGAAGAAAACTTCCCCAGTTTAGCAAAAGAGAGACCCATTCAGATACAGGAAGCACACAGAACACCAAACAGACTGGACCAAAGAACAAATTCCCCAAGACACATCATAGTAAAAACCCTAAATATTGAAAGCAAAGAGGGGGTTCTAAAAGCAGCAAGGGCAAAACAAAAAAATCACATATAAAAGCAAACCTATCAGATTCACATTAGACTTCTCCATGAAAACCATGAGTCTACATTTTTTAAGCATGTGGATGGCACCTTACTAATGACACTTGAATTCCTCTGTCCTCCACGTCCACCTGCACACAAATGCATGTGCACCTGAATGCACTAGAAAAAGCACATCATGCACGTAGGTGTACATGTACATACACGTGCATACATGAAAAAAATATTCCTCTGCAAACCAACTGGCTTTGGTTACACTCCTCCATTCTGCATGTTGTTAAACCAATCCATCATGTCCTTGTTGGGTTAATTCTATGGCAGAGTTCTGTCAGCCTGCTCAGGAGTACCATGGCCCTGTGGTCTTCAGGGACTTCCAGGGACCAGAACTCCTTGTGGATTCTCAGTTGTATGATTACAGCTTGGATGTGTGGAGTTTGGGTTGTATGTTAGCGAGCGTGATCTTTCCAACACAGCCCTTCTTCCATGGACTCAACTATGACCAGCTGTAGTCATACAACTGAGAACTCCGTCATACCCCAGTGGATCAGTCCTATCTTTTTTGTTGGTGATCATGACATTGTGAGGTTTCAGATCCCTGTGCATTATTCCTTTGCTGTGGCTAGAGTAATCCTATTTTAAGGATTAAAATTAGGTAATTTAGCTCTTGCTTGGAGCTGCCCAGGAGCTGGCTGCCATCTCCGGCTCAGCGTCATGGCTGCCCTCAGGCCTCTGGTGAAGCCCACGATCATCACGAAGAGGACCAAGAAGTTCATCTGGCACCATTCAGACCAATATGTCAAGATCAAGCGTAACTGGTGGAAACCCAGAGGTATTGACAACAGGGTGCAGAGAAGATTCAAAGGGCAAATCCTGATGCCCAACATTGGTTACAGGAGCAACAAGAAGACAAAACACATGCTACCCAGTGGCTTCCAGAAGTTCCTGGTCCACAACGTCAAGGAGCTGGAAGTGCTCCTGATGTGCAACAAATCCTACTGTGCTGAGATCGCTCACAACATTTCTTCCAAGAACCGCAAGGCCATCGTGGAAAGAGCAGCCCAGCTGGCCATTAGAGTCACCAATCCCAACGCCAGGCTGCGCAGTGAAGAAAATGAATAGATGGCTCATGTACGTTTTAATTGTGCTTAAATAAAACCAGAAAAACTGAAAAAAAAATTAAGTAATTTAATTTTTAATTTTAAAATAAGTAATACTTTTTTATAAGCAGTTCCTACATATAAAACTGAATATTATAAGTCTTTCAGGCTCTGGTAGAGCTGTTTAAAATCTGTATTATTGACACAGGGTCCTTTACAGTGTCAATCACTTTAACGGTTCTCCAGAATCTTCACCTCTCCTTCAGATTAAATCTTACTTTTCTTCACTAGCTGCAGAATTTTCACAACCTCTCTCTCATTGCTGGTGACGTTAATGGCCTCAAATACTTCACTATACTTTATCTAGAACAAGTTTCTGAACCAGTTAGTAATCAGTCATCTTGATTATTCAGTGTAGACCAGGGCCAGACTGCCAAAGGCCAGGCTGGGCATGGCAGGAGGGACCAGGGAATGCGCAACATCACTGTTTATTAGAACAATGTGTACATCAGCACCATCATACTTCTCCTCCTCCCTGTCTTCCTCGTCTGCACATCCTATGCATTCATTCTCCACAGTGTCATTCAGATGCGCTCAGCTGGGAGCAAGAGAAATGCTTTTGCCACTTGTAGCTCTCACCTCACTGTGGTTTCCCTTCTGTTTAGTGCCCTCATCTTCTTATACATGAGGCCTCGGTCCCAGCACACTCCACTGCAGGACAAAGTCTGTTCTGTCTTTTATAGCATCATCACTCCCACCCTGAATCCTCTGATTTATACTCTCCAGAATAAGGATGTAGCTAAGGCTCTGATGAGAGTGCTGGGGAGACATGGTACCACCTTGTGATTGGAGCTGCCACCCATAACGTAGATTGGAATAGGATAAGCTCCTGAAGTTCATTGCTTTACAGTTCATATTCCTGATGCCCTTGGACTACATCCATCAACTGGTTGAGATAGAATTTCCCTAAGCTACTTTGGTCTTTAGCCCCAAAACACTAGTCCTTCGGATAGTACAGAAAATGGTGATTTTTAAATCACTTTGAAACAAGAGCTGGAGATTCAGTTCAGTTGGCAGAATTCTTGTTTAGCAGCTATGGAGACTGGGTTCCATCCCCAACACTGAAGAAACAGGTCATGGGATGCATGTCTGCTATATTAATACTAAGAATCTGGACACTGGAAGATGAGGAGTTCAAGATCATCCTTGGCTACATAGAAAGTTAGAGATCGGAAAATAACCTCCCATCATCATATAACTGAACTATTAAATATACACCCTAAGAAAGTGTACTGAAAGTAGCAAGAAAAGTTCCAAGTCACTGATAAAGGCTGGTCCATGAACGTAGCAACACATTTCTCAATAGAAACTTTAAAAACCAAGAAAGCTTGAAATGATGTATTTCAAGTTCTGAAAGACAACAGCCAACCCAGACTACTCTACCAGCTAAGCTGTCTCTCATCGTTGAAAGAGAAAGAAGAACTTTCCATGATAAAAACAGGCTCAAGGAAAATCATGACCAGTGTGTCAACTCTACATAAAATAACTGAAGGAACCTTCACAATGAAGAAAGAAAGAAAAGCACATAAGAGAAGGAAAACAAAAATAAAGGATAAACATACTTGAATAACAGTTAACGCAAGTAAACCTTGAGAAGAGGTGGTGCATCAGTGGTGGTGAACAGCAGTGGACCTTGCAAACCTTAAGACTGGCCAGCCAGGCCAAATGGACCAACTGGGGCAATGGTGGCAGGTCTATTGTAGGGGAAACCATTTGCTCTCTAATTAGACTTGAGACCCATTCCACAGAAGGGAAAGCATGTCTGGTACTGAAGACCTAGTCAGAAGCCTATGGTGGGGGAGGTCATGAGCTCTAGGGTAGGAATGCCTGCTGTTGTCTGGCTAAATACATATATCATGCCCACAAAATTACCTTAGAAGCACTTGTTGAATGATTGCACCCACTTAATAATGCTACTCTCACTTTTGGCTAGAGAAGCTTCTCTTTTACAGATGGCGGTGACCACTGGGATAACTCAAAAGACACCATAATGTTGAGAAGAAGTGACAGTGGAGTGTTCAGCACTGGGACATCTCTATCACACTTCCCTGGGCTCAGGGTCTATTGAGGAAGAGGTGGTGGAAAGATTGTAAGAGCCAAAGGAAGGGTAGGACTGCTTACAATGTAAATTTCCAGATACAAAATGGCCTTGATATTCATGAGCTCACCATGCCTGATAATACCTTCATAATAGGAGGAAAAGATGATGACACCGAAACAAAACAGAGACTAATTGAGAGGGGGAAGAGATATGAGGGAGTGTGGGGAGGGAATCATAATGGTTCATTGTCTATAATTTTAGAAGCTATCAATAAAAAGTTAAAAAGAAAAGAAAAAAGAAAATCCAAAAAAAAAAAGGAAGAGGTGGTGGAAAGAATGCAAGAGCAAAGGATGTGGAGGGGAGTTTTGTCACCAGAAACAATGTCACAAATGCATTCATGACCTCACAGTGGTGTCATAACCTGCACATTATTAGACCCGTGGACATGTTGTCACAGATGATGGACGAGGACAGAAAAATACAGTACAATAAAAGAGATACTAGACAAAGGAGGCCCCATCTTGTAAGCGTCATCACTCCCATGCTGAATCCTCGGATTCATGCTCTCTGGAAAATGATGAAGATTAAATCTCTGAAGGGTGCTGAGGAAAGAAGTTGTCACCTAGCGACTGCAGGTGGACTTGCCCTAAATACAGCATTGAGGTGGGTAAACCTCTACGACATTTCCAGAATCCAAATGGCTGGTACTTTTTGACTAGCCCATGAATAAAGTTTTCACCTATAATTTCATTACCATAATATTGTCTCTGGCATCTTGGTTCTGTAGAGCATGTTTAAGTACGCTGTTAGAGAAATAGGGAACAACTTTAAAATGCCCCTCTTTAAAAAAAAGGCATTTGGGGGGTAAGATAACTTCGTGAGAAAAGTGCTTCTTTGCAAGCCTCAGGACCTGAGTTCAAGCCCCAGAACTCTTGTAAAAAAGCTGGCAATGGAGGCACCTGCTTGTCATCCAGCACCGACAAAGGGTAAACAGAAGTATAACCAGGGCTTCCTGTCCAGCCAGCCAAGGTGAATTGAATTGATTTTTTTTAAAAAAGGTGGACAGCACCCAAGGATAGCACCTGTGGTTGACTTCTGTCTGCTACACATAAGTGTACCCAAAAGCACTTACAAATACACACACACACACACACACAAATCTAATAAAGAGATATAAAGGCAAATGTAACTGCAAAAGAAGATGATAAGGTAATAATATAAGGGTCTTTTACAGTTATTGTTTTCATTATTATAAACACACAAAGCATGTCCCAGGAATGTATTCACAGGTATAAAATTTGGGTATATTGCTTATTATTGAAAGCATGGTGAGTCAAAAAAAAAGTTGTTGAAGGGAAGGATACTATAAAAAACATATTCAGAGACCACTAGAGTTTCTTCAATATGTAGGAATCTGAGGAAAGGAATAATGAACTTTGTGTACATATATAAAGAATATCTACATATAATTTGGTAATATATGTTAAGTCTAACAAGCATGTACGGAGTATGTGCTATGGACCACAAGCTCAGGTGGGTCTTTGGAACTTGTCCTTACCACAGATGACATTCTTTGTGTGAATATATGTGGTTTCTTTGTTCTGCACTGGACCTGCCATGTCAGATAGAGAATTTCAATTTCATTATTGCACAGGATGAAAATACTGTTATGTTTTCTGAGGAGTTCTTGCCTTGTGATTAGAAGCCAGAATGATCTACATTAAGATCTGCCTCTCTCAAATGCTGTAACCCATGGAAACTTGATCCCCATGCCTGAGCAATCTCATATATTAGATGGGACAGTTTAGTGATCTGAGATTCTGGGTAAGAGTCATGGCTGTCAGTTCTGAGCCACAGACATAGACTCTGAATGTTCTCATCAGATAGGAATTTGGCTGAAGGGATGTTGGGAAGATGACAGAATCAGCGGGAACACTGGAGAAGTAAGCTTGAACACTGTGGCTACAAATCTACCAACTGCCAAATTATCTAACAGAGTCCCAGCAGAATTCAGTAGAAGACTACTCCAATGAGGACATGATGATTTGGGTTAACAATATGCAGAATGGATGAGTGTAATCAAAACCTATTGATTTGCAGAGACTTCTTTTCATGCTTGTGTGTGTGTGTGTGTGTGTGTGTGCTTTCTCAAGTGTGTTCAAGTTCACATGCATATGTGTCCACATGGGTATGAAGATCAGATGACAATCTCAGGTGTCATTCTTTTTTTAATAATTTACTTATTTACAAGCAGAGAGATACAGAGAGAAAGAGAGGAGGAGAAAGTATGGACATGCCAGGGACTCTAGCTACTACAAATGAACTCCAGATACATGCGCCACTTTGTGTATCTGGATTTACATATGTACTGGAGAATCCAACCTGGATCCTTGGTCTTTTCCATGCAAGAATCCTAACTGCTGAGCCATCTCTCCAGACTTCAGGTGTCATTCTTAAGGTGACCTCTACCTTTAAAAAAATTAGACTTGGGCGGGAGGGATGGCTCGGCGGTTGAGGCTCTTGCCTCCATTGCCTGGGGCCCTGGGTTCAATTCCCCAGGAACCACGTGGGCCAGACCCACAAGGTGGTGGCCCTGGTTCTCATTCTCTCTCTCTCTCTCTCTCTCTCTCTCTCTCTCTCTCTCTCTCTCTCTCTGCTTGAAAATGAATAAATAGAATATTTTTTTAAAAATTTAAAAAAATAGACTTGTTATTATTTGTGGTGTACATATTTGTATGATGTGGGTGGATGGGCACACATATGCCACGCCACATGTATAGAGATCAGAGGACACCTTGAGGTGTTCCTTATCTACTTCCCCATTCTTGTGAGACAGGGTAACTCTTGCCCCTGTTTCTCTTAGCCTCTGGATTCTCCTGTCTCCACCTCCTATTGTTGTTGGTGTGCTGGGATTACAGATGTGTGCACTATTTGCCTATAGCTTTATGTGGGTGCTGAGGAGGTTGAAGTAGGCTCTTCAGGCTTGTAAACAAGCATGTTTAACTGCTGAGCCATCTCTTCAGCACATCTGTCCACTTTTTTTTTGAGACGTTTTCTCCCTTGCTGGAATCTCACCAATTCGGCTACACTGGCTGACCAGTGAGCACCAGAGGTCTGCCTATCTCTGACTCCAAGAGTTGGAATTACAAGTCTGTGCCACCAAACATGACTCTAAAATTGCCGGTGCTGAATATCAAACTCAGTTGATCATGTTTACGAAATATGTGCTTTATTCCAGGTCAGCTGGAGCTAGAGTGAGACCCTATCTCAAAAAGTTATTTGTGTGTGTGTGTGTGTGTGTGTGTGTGTGTGTGTGTGTGTGTGTGTGTGTGTGATTTCCCCAGACCATAAATTTCTAATCCATACTTACTCTCCATCTTTGTGTCCCACATCTCAAGGATCCCCCTTCCTTCAGAAGTTATTCCTTTCTTTCATCCACTTTCCATCTCCAAGTGTACAGTCTCATCACCTATAGGTATTCTGCTTTTAAAACTTTTATTGAGACAGGCATGGTGGCAAACTCCTTTAATACCAGTACTCGAGAGGCAGAGGTAGGAGGAGTGCCATGAGTTTGAGGCCATCCTGAGAATAATTCCAGGTTAGCCTGAGCTAGAGAGAAACCTTACCTTGAAAAAAGACAAAAAAAACTTTTATGGGCACTTATCATGCATGTACATAATGTATTTTGATTATATTCCCTCCCATTACTTCCTTTTGCCCCCCCACTGCATCTCCCCTGCATTCAACCCCTTCTTCCAACTAATCCCACAACTATTTTGATGTATTTTTTGCCTCCATCATCATGTCAAAAGTTTTTTTAAACAGATTAGAGACATTCTATAAGTGCCCAGAGATGCCCAGTTTTCCCAGGACAATTGAAATTTACATCAGTGTTTCATGCATAATTCAAAATGCCCAGGTTATATAATAAATGAATGCCCAATTTCTCTACCTTTCAGTCACTTCCCTAGAGACCCAAAAATACCTCCTTCCTCTGACCCCAATAAACAAACTTCAAAAAGCCTTTGGGGGATGCTACTCTGAACAGATTAATTAGTATCTTGGGCAATGGTCCCCAGAAGAGATCCAGGATATGTCTTTTGGGTGAATACCTGGATACTGTCTATTTAGAATTATCACTTTGTCCTCTGGGCTGGAGGACGTTTCATTCCTGCAGGTGGTGTATGCTTTTTCCCTCATGCCTGCTTCACATAAGGCCAAGTTGATTCTAATTCCAACCACTTTGATTTCTGCTGAAAACACCTTTCTACAGTGAAGAGATTCCTGACTGTAAAATCAAAATTTAGGTTTTGTTACACCAGGAAGGAGTATGAAGCCATGAGGTAAAGTTATTTATAGTTCCAAGCAGCACAAAATTCTAATCCAGTTTTCTTTTAACTGGAAATATTGACAGTGTAGCTGGTATTATTGTTAGTGTCTGAGTAAGGAAACAATGGAAATTCCTGTGGGCCAAGCTCAGAAACTGAGGAGAAGACGTTTCTTAAATATATGTTTAAAACCACTGGAAACATCTGGGTGTTTCAAGGCCAAATTTCCAATCTAATAGGTGGTAAAATATTTCAGCTACTTGGTCTGCATCGCTTGTGGGATGATAGAGGTAAACACTGGAGCACAGAACGTGGAGGTCATAGAATAACATGTCTGTTACCCTGTGCTTCTGTGTCTGTGATAATTAGTGAAACAATAATGACTGTGTAAGACCAATATCTTCTATTCAAATCCACTCATAAGTGGAGATCGTCAGGGTTAGAGAAGGAAGCCTAATGAACACCTCAGAATAGGTTTCTTGCTGGTCAATAGACAATGTGTGACTCCATGTGAGCTCCCTTCCCTCTCCATTTCATGATGATGCTCGTTCTTCTCGCAAGGATGTGCTGAAGAAATTCCAGGTAAGACGATGTGGGAGCTGGGAGTATCCTGGAAATTTTTATTAGAAAGCAAGTCAGTGTCTGGGTATCCCTTAAGCCTCAGAGTGGTATTGGTCATCACATGAGGAAAAGCCGTGTGAGGAGACAGAGGAATACAGTCATGTGTGGGTCACATATAAGAATGGGGGAAGATTAGAAAGTGTCCTAAGGGGAGAGACCAGAAGCAGGTAAAAATAATTCTGTGAAGACTGAAAGAGTTGGACTCCAACCAAGAAAGAGAATTATATATAAAATTTTAAAGGTTGTTTATTGATATCTCAACAGTGCTGAAAGGACCAGGGTGGCTGGTTTCTTAGTATACAGAAACTGATTTTAAAATGACATTGTGGGGGGGGATGCCAATAAAGATGAAGCTCTAAGCTGCTTTGTTAGGCTGAGAGGATCAGTGTGACCTCTTTTTTAGCGTGTGTGTAATGTATGAGGTGTGTGTGTGCGTGTGTGTGTCTGTGTGTGTGTGTGCTGTATGTGCCCTGTGTGTACACATGTGGAGGTCAGAGCAAGACATTGCTGTCATCTTCCATCATCCTTCTACCATGATTCCTGGAAACAGGGTCTCTCACTGAACCTGGAGCTCATGCTCTTTTGGTTAGACAAGCTGACCAGTGAGCCCCAGTGGTCCACCTAGCTCCATCCCTCTCTGCACTGGACTTACAGGCATGTGGGGCTATCCATAGCTTTTTACAAGGATGCTGGGCATCAAACTCAAGTAATCATGCTTGTACAGCCAAATCAACAGCCCCAGGATCTCTTTCTTACTGATCACATTATACTTTGGAGAGTATGCCTTCAGTTCAGAGTTCTTTGCTTTAAATCATAAGTCAACTATCTGGAATATATGATGATCTAGGGAGCTAAAACAAAAAGGAATGTGGAGATGTTTGGAGGATCAATTCAAATGATTGGTGGTTGGTTTTTTTGGGTTTTTTTTTTTTAGTTAATGCTTCACCACAGAGACCAAGCTCTCATTTGAGTACGTACTTAGGTGAGAATTGAACAAAAGGAACCTTGGGGAATGTGGCTGAATAAAAGTCAAAATACTACATTGTACCCCTGATTCATATTGAGATGGCCACAGGTATGGGAGGGATGTGTCTCTGGTTTGTTGTCAGGTACATAGAGGTGTGGTTGTTTTGTTATATGTAAACTTGGAACTCATATGTACTTCTTAAAATTATATTTAATCCCAAAACAATGAAAAATTATCCCTATAACTTACCTGATATGTATGAATAGCATATATATATATAACTAAGTCATACTAAATTTTTCAAGAAGAGGATAGATTGATTGATTAGTTGATTGATATGTATGTATGTATGTATATCTCCATCAACAATTTCCTCATGAGACACATCTTTTTTTCCTCATTCTTTGAAATTCAGTCTATTGTTATCCAGTTCATTTTCTTTCTTTTCTTAAAATAAATATTTTATTTATTTGCAAGGAGAGAGAATGGATATGGGTGTACCAGGACCTCCAGCTGCTGCAAACAAACTCCAGATTCAGTAGCCACTTTGTGCATCTAGCTTTACACGGGCCCTGGGGAATTGAACCTGAGTCATTAGGCTCTGCAGATAAGTGCCTTAACCTCTGATCCATCTCTCCATCCCCATTTTCTTTCTTTTATATCCAGTACTGGCACTTAAATACTGAGATATGAACTTTGTTGCTTATGCCTCATGTGTAATATGAGGATTGCATACGGAATGAAACAAGCATACATTGTTTACATGATATCTATATATAATATGTTATCACCATTACAAAGAAATGTTCACAGCATCATATCTTTTTCTCTTGGAGTTGCTGTCATGGTAATAGGTGGAGTTTATATTTACCTCTTTTCCAACACATTTCACACTCCCTTTGTCCACAATTAGTTATGTGGTTTTTTTTTCTCTTAGGACAAACCAAATTTAAATTTCTGGAGGATATGTTACTACCATCTCCAAGTAAAAAAAAGTAAATTTTATATTAACTTGATACATGGGTTATAACAGTATAATGGGCCACATTCCAAAATGCTCGTGTCTATGGAAATCAATGCAAAGTTGTGTTTTTTTTCTTCTTTATTATCCATAATTAGATACATTGAAGGAGCAAATAATGTGTTGGTATCCCCAGTTCCCCAATTTCCCTCTTCTCTGTCCCAAATCAGCTGGATGTTCTCCTCCATGGGCAGTCTGGATCAGTCCATAGGGTAGGGGATTATGGATAGCCTAGGAGTCAACCCGGTTCTACCCCCCTTTGTATGTTGTTACTCAGAGACAAAGGTTTTTTAAAGACCTAAAAATAGAATACCATAAGACCAGCCAACCGAGTCTTGGGCATGCACCCAAAGGACTCTACACCCAGCTACAGAGATACTTGTTCATAGATAGGTGATTTTGCTGCATTTATCACAGTAGCATGGAAATGGAATCAGCCTTGATGTGTGTCATCCGAGGAATGGATAATGAACAGATGGTATTCATATTCAATGGAATTCTCTTCAGCCATATAGAAAAAGTGAAATGAATAGAAGTGGGAATATATAATATAATTGTGGGGGGGTCAGAGGATAAATTTCGGTTTGGTCCTTGCCTTCCATCTGGTTTTGAGGACAGCCTGCAAGCTTGGGGAAATTCTCCTCTCTCTGATGCACTGGGATTACAGAAGCCTGCCACAGCTTCTGGACTTTCTGTGGCATTTGGAGATCCGATCTCAAACACTCAAGTTTGTGTGGCAAACATTTTACGAAGGAGCGAACTCCCTAGCCCTGAGTTAGGAGGATGTTTAAGGCAGGGTTCCACTTTCTCCTAGGCTAATCTGTAAAGCACTCTGTAGTCCAAGCTGGTCTCAGACTTGTGGTGATTCTCCTACTTCATCTCTTGAGTGCCAGATTATAAGTAAGAACAACCATGCCTGACATATATACTGTGTGCGGGTAGCATGTGTGGTATGGTGCATGTGTGTGGTGTAGTATACTGTGCATGCATGTGTACATGTATGCTGACTTGGAAACCTGTGCACTCACCTGTGGTGCTCTGGAGCAGCTGAAGAAGAACATTCTGTGTCTCCATCACGCCCCACTTTTCCTTGCAGTGGAGTCTCTTACACATTCTGGAGCTTGCCAATCACCCACCCAAGCAATTCTCCAGCCTCTGTGTGGGGTGTGGAGAACTGAGCTTGGTACTCTGGCTTGAGCAGAGTGTTTTATCCACTGAGCCATTTCTCCAGCCCTAATGTTTGTCTTTTAAGAAAGTCTAGACATTCGGGAGTTACTGAGTAATCATTTTAAAGGTAGATTTCTGGTTTTCTCTCTCTAAAAAAAAAAGGTTGTTTGAATAATTAGAACTGATAAACTATTGGCACTATTAACATCTCTCCCTGAAATGGGGAGGAGGCCATATGGATAAAGCTCTGGAAGCATGAGCATGAGGACCTGAGATCAGATCCCCAGAACCTACAAGTAAAACCATGTGCAGCAGCACCAGCATCTGTACTCTCAATGTGTCTACAGTGAGACAGGAGGGGAGACACCACCAGCCTGGTGAATGCAGTGGTGTACTTCAGGACACACTGCCTCACACAAGGTGGAAGGCGAGAACACACAATTGAGATTGTCCTCTGACCTCCACATGTATGCTACAGTGAGATGAAAATTGAGGTAAGCAGATTTAGAAGCTCCTGTCCCAAGGTTACGTTCGGTTCTGTAGAGACTTTTGTATTGGTTATGTTCAACACTACAGTACAGTAGTCTTTTGTACTAGTTATGTCTGACACCATAGTTCTTTTTTATTGTTTCAAAGCCAAGATTTGTATCTGTCTCCATAGCACAGTTGCAGGCATCTATCTGCTAACTAACCATTGTTCTGTTTCTGTAAAACTTGTTTCTGTAAAACTCAAGGTCTATGATATTAGGCAGGGACTCTGAACTCTGAGATTTAACAATAATGAGAGTAGTCCAAGATAAGGTACATAAGCTCTGAACCACCAAGAAATGGGGCCCGTGCTTTGGAAAAGATTGCCCTGGTCCATGCTGGCATAAAAATAACTGTCATCCTGATTCTCCACTCAGCCTCTGGGGCCAGTTCTATTGCCTCAGTTTTCCCTAACAGTGACAAAAAATGTGCCTAAACTCACATAAACACATTCATACCAAAATGAAAAGGAATAGAAAAACTCCTCACAAGTTATTTCTGGGATTGAAACTTGTATATTCTCAGGTTGTTGGATAGTAATACTTCTTAATTCACAATTCATCTGCTCTCCCTGTTCCCACAGAGACAGAGGAAGGGAGCATGTGGGAGTGGAATCAGACCTCGCTGTCAGACTTCATCCTGGAAGGGCTCTTTGATGACTCCCTCAACCACCTCTGTCTTTTCATCCTGACCATGGTGGTCTTCATCATTGCAGTGAGTGGAAACAGCCTCACCATCCTCCTCATCTGTGCAGATCCCCGGCTCCACACACCCATGTACTTCCTGCTCAGCCAGCTTTCCCTCATGGATCTGATGTATGTCTTCACAACCATTCCCAAGATGGCTAGCAACTACCTCTCTGGAAACAAGGCCATCTCCTTCGTGGGCTGTGCCACCCAGCACTTCCTGTACTTGTCACTGGGTGGTGCTGAGTGTGTCCTCCTGGCTCTCATGTCCTATGACCGCTATGTGGCCATCTGTCATCCATTACGTTACACTATGCTGATGAGCACAAAGATAGGAGTCCTGATGGCTGTTGTGTCCTGGATGAGTGGAACCATGAACTCTCTAATTCACACAGTGATCCTGATGACTTTCCCCTTCTGTGGGTCTCGGATAATCCATCACTTCTACTGTGAGTTTCCAGCTGTTGTCATGTTAGTTTGTGGGGACATCACTGTGTATGAGAACACAGAGTACATCAGCAGCATCATACTTATCCTCCTCCCTGTCATCCTCATCTGCACATCCTATGCATTCATTCTCCACAGTGTCATTCAGATGCGCTCAGCTGGGAGCAAGAGAAATGCCTTTGCCACTTGTAGCTCTCACCTCACTGTGGTTTCCCTCTGGTATGGTGCAGGCATGTTCTCCTACATGAGGCGACGGTCCCAGCGCACTCCACTGCAGGACAAAGTCGGTTCTATATTCATTAGCATTGTCACTCCCACCCTGAATCCTCTGATTTACACTCTCCGGAATAAGGATGTAGCCAAGGCTCTGAAAAGAGTGCTGAGGAAATATGTTATAGTCTAGTGGCTACAGTTGTAGATTGGAATATTATATATACTCCTTAAGTTCATCTGGGTAAATCTCTAAGGTGTTTAAAGAGTCCAGATTCCAGATGCCCTTTAACTACACAAATCAGGTGCTTAAGATACAGTTCCACTACTCTACCTTGGTCTCCAGCACCCAAAATCTATGGAACACATTTCAGTAAGTCCTTAGAGAACTAAGTGTGGTGGTTTGAATGTGTGGGCCAATAGACACACCTATTTAACTTGAGTCTCCACTGGGCAGAACCCTAATGAGGAAGAGATATGTCACTAGGTTCAGATCTTAAGTCCAGCCCAAAGTTGTGCTGAGAGCAGTTGAAGCTCTGTCTATTTTGTCATGCTGGCTATTGGTAATGTCTCTCTGCTTGGATCTATGAAAGTGAGACAGCTTCTTCTGCAACTGATGGTATTCCCCTGGAATTTATAAGCCTGAAATCAACCTATGTGCCTATAAACTATTTTTGGTTGGGTATTTGTCCCGGAAATGAGAAGCTGACTGAAACAGAAAATTGGCACCAGGAGTAGAGGCGTTGCTGTGATCAATTTGACCATGTGGATTTTAGTCTTCTGGAATGTGTGTGCTGGAAGAATATGGAAGAATTTGGTACTTGGGGCTGGAGAAGTCTAACAGGTAAGCAAATTTTTATGGACTATTCTGGTGAGGACTTGAAAATGCTTTGTGCATAGAGAATTGTGGACTGCAAAGGCTTGTATCATGAACTTTCAAAGAGAAAGTAGAGAACCTTGTTGGAACATAGTATTGATGGAAATACTAGTTGTGTTCTGCCCTAAGAATTTGAGCGAGGTTAAATTTAAAAGGAATGGACTGGTGTGCTTGGTGGAAAGTATAGAACAGAAAGATTTACAGTTTATAACAGGAAAAATTCAAACAAGTTTAAAATTACAGGCATAGAGATTGGTTTTAGGTTACTGAAGCTACAATTGTTAAACAGATTACCACCAGTAAGGGTGGACCAACTGCTTTACATTGGGAAAATTAAAAAGATACCCGAGAGTGAAATCCACCCAGGAAAGACTCAGATGACTAAGAATACAAATTCTTTTACAAGGAGGTGACCTGAAGAAAGAATTCTGAAGGTATATGCTGCTCTTCAAGGTCAAGGTTTATTCCCCCCTAGATGTACAAAATTGGCTAGGCTGCGTGTCACCTGGTAATGTTTTGGAAGCATTCAAAATGCAGGGAAATGGGTCATGAAGTGCACATGGTTCCAGGAACCATATGAGTGGGTATCAAGCAGGGTGATGTCCATGTGTAGAAGCCCAGTAAGGCCATTGTATGAAGAGAACCAGAGCCAGGACCCACAACTGAGATGCATGAAGCAAGGTGAAACACATCCCTGTTTGGAGTCCAAATAAGGACATCGTATGGAGCTGTGAAGATGGACTGTGGTTTACATGTTTTGGATATACCAGGACTGTGCAGTGGCTACCATGGAGAGCTGGTGCTTCAGGATGGGCTGTTTTCTCAGGCTGTGACCAGCCCAGCTGGAGGGATGGAACTGGAATCTGAAGACTTTAGTCACAGGTTATGGATGTGGGATTTGAACTACAGATGTTTAATGTTTACTTGCTTGTTATTATTTGCATTGGTTCAGGCTCTCCTTGCTATGTCTTATTGCAATAAAAAATGTTTACCCTGTGCTGTTGTGTTGAAAGTATATAACTTGTGATTTCTTTATACAGGGCTCACAATTAAGAGACAGTCTTAAATCTCCGATGAAACTTGGGACTTTTGAACAATGTTAAAGTTGGACACAATTTTCATTGTGAGATGGTCATGAGTCCATGTGGTCCAGGGGCAGAATGTGGTGGTTTGAATGTATGGTCCCACAGACTCAGGTTTGAAATATAAATTCTCCAGTAGGTGGCGCTCTACTGGAGAAGAGATATCTCACAGGGGGCAGATCTAAATTCCAGCACTAAGGTGTGTGGAGAGCATTTGGAGCTATGGGTATTTTGTGGTGCTGGCTGTTGGTAGTGTCTATGGAAGTGAGTCAGTTTCTTCTGCCATTGATACTTTTCCACTGGAAGTTGTAAGCCTGAAATAAATCCTTTCCTCCTATAAACTGTTTCTGACTATTTGTTCCAGAAACAAGAAACTGATGACACTAAAGAAAAAAGTGTTTTATAATTTATAAAATAAGTGTCTAGAGATGTAGTTCCATTGTCAGAGTGCTTGTTCCGCAAGTATGGAGCCTTGGTTCATTCCTGGGACTGAATGAATTGGGGTGGTGATGCATTTCTGCAATACCAACACTGAGAATGTGGAGGCAGGGGAATTAGGACCTCAAGGACATTCTTGGCTATATATCGAGTTGAAGGTCAGGCTGAGATAAATGAGAATCTGTTTTAGAAGAAGAAGAAGAAGAAGAAGAAGAAGAAGAAGAAGAAGAAGAAGAAGAAGAAGAAGAAGAAGAAGGGCTGGAGAGTGGTTAAGGTGCTTGTCTACAAAGCCTAACCACCCAGGTTTGATTCTCTAGTACACATGTAAAGCAAGATGCACAAGTGTTATGGGTAAACTGAGGAACAGGTAAACTGAGGCATGATACACCCAGTATAGTTAAAAAGGAAAGTCTATAATAAAAAAAGAACCAGAAGCCAGGACTGTCCTGTGCCACCTGAGTAGGCTTTTGGCATGGAGTGGTCCCAAGCACAATCTCCATCATGGTTTAAAGGCAAAACCCCATTAATCATTCCTGTGTTGTAACATATAATTTTTCACAGCAAGTCAAGCAACACAAAAATGAGTATGAAGGCCTGGGTACAGAGTGAGCGTGGCTTGGTCACCATGGCGTTTCTAGCAGGATCCCTACATTCTGATTCTTTATTCTTTTTAACTCACCAACTATATCCACATTTGTGTCCACCTTGAACTTCTTAACTCCCAACCAGGAAAAGGGCTGCACCTTTGAACCAGAAAAGGGGGGTTCCTGTTTTGTTAAAATGGAGGAGAGATTGCAGGCTTGGGTTTAAGGTAGCTATTTTATTTGAGTCAACCTATCTTATTATAGTCAGCCCATGTTCCAAGGTGGCGTATGTATCTGAGAATCGGTGCACCAGGGCCTCCTGCCACTGCAAACAAACTCCAGATGCATTCATCACTTTGAGCATCTGACTTTACATGGGTACTAAGGAATCAAACTTGGGCAATCAGACTTTGCAAGCAACTGCCTTTAGCCCCTGAGCTACCTCTCCAGCCCCTGTCCATATTTTTTGAGTCAAGTTTTCTCATTGGCCTGGATCTCACCAATTAGGCTGAACTAGCTGGCTAGTGAGTCCTGGGGATCTGCCTATCTGTGATTCTCCAGAGTTGGAATTACAAGTGTGTACGACCAAACTTGACTTTTTTAAATTGTCGGGGCTGGATATCAAACTCAGGTCCTTGCACTGGCAAATCAAATACTTTAAAAACTGAGTAATTCCCCAATCTACAGATATTTCTTATCCGTGGTTACTCTCCCTATTTGTGTCCCAGATCTTAAAAATTCTCCTTCTGAAATCTTTCCTTACAGTTATCCACGTTGCCTCTCTGCATGTTCAATCTCATCACCTGTAGGCATTCATCTTTAAAAACCTTTATTGATACTAATATATGTACATAATATATTTTGATCACATTCCCTCCCACTACCTACTTTGTCCCCCCCACAACATCTTGCCTCCATTAAACCCCTTCTTTCCAAATAATCCCTCTTCTATTTTGATGTAATTCTTGGCCCTCCATCATTCATGTCAAAAGATTTTCCAAAACAGACTACAAAGATCCTATAATAAACACCCAAAGGTCCCCAATCTTCCCAATTGAAGTTTGCATCAGTGTTTCATACATAATTCGAATGCCCAGGTTACATAATCAATGGTTCTAATTCACTACCCAAAGCCTTATAGTGTCTTCTCCAGACACTGAAAATAACTCATTGCTCTGACACCAATAAACAAACTCCAAAAAAAAAAAAAAAAAAAAAAAACCTTTGGGGATGCTAGTATCCACACATTAAGCACAGATTAATTAGTATCTTGGGCAATGGTGCCCAGAAGAGATCCAGGCTGTGTCTTTTGGATGAAAAACCCTTATACTGTCTATTTAGTGTGGTCATATTGCCTTAGCTGACATCATCTGTCCTCTGGGCTGGAGGAAGTTTCATATCCCACAGGTGATATGCTTTTCCCCTCATGACAAGCTCAAGTCAGGCCAAGTCTGTTCTCGTTCCAATCACTTTGATTACTCCTACAAAAACCTTTCTGCAGCTAGGAAGGAGATTCCTGACTGTGAAATCAAACTTTAGATTTTGTTACACAGGGAAGGGAGTGTAAAGCTATAAAGGAAAGGTGTTTATAGTTCCAAACAGCCGAAAATGCAAATCAGGTTCTCTTTTGGCTTTAGAAACATTGACAATGAATCTGATATTACGATTAACATCGTAAAAGGTAATAATGGAAATTCCTATTGGCTAAGCTCAGAAACTGGGGTGAAAAGATGGCTTAAATACATATTTAAGCCACAAGAAACACCTGGGTATTTAAAGGCCAAATTGACAAACAAATAGGTGCAGTTAAAGCATTTCAGTTACCTGGTCTGCATCGCTGTGGGATGGAAGAGGTCAACACCTGAGCACAGAACGTGGCAGTCATAGAATAATATGTCTGTTCCCTGTGATTCTGTGGCTGTGATAATTAGTAAAACATGATGACTGTATCAGACCAATGTCTTCTGTTCAAATCCACTCTTAAGTGGAGATTGTCAGGGTTAGAGAAGGAAGCCTGATGGACACCTCAGAACAGGTTTCTTGCATGGTCAATAGACAATGTGTGTCAATGTGCTGAAGACATTGCAGGTAAGACAATGTGGGGCTTGAAATATACTGGAAATCTTTATTAATATGTAGGTCAATGTTAGCATATACCTTAAGTCACAGAGTGATATGTGGTCAGCACATGAGAAAAGCTTCATGAGGCGACAAAGGGAAAATGTCATTTGTGGGTCACACAAAATGATGGGAGAATATTAGAAAGTTTAACAAGGAGAAAGAGACCAGGGGCAGGTGAAATAATTCTGTGAAACTGACAGAGTTGGACACCACCAAAAAAAAGATAGAGAATTATATATAAAATTTTAAAGGCTGTTTATAGATGTCTCAAATGTGTTGAAATGATTGAGGAAAGAATGGGGTAGTAGTTGATCTCAGTGTACAGAAACTGATTTTAAAATGACATTATGAGGGGATGGTGATAAAGATGAAACTAAGTTCTAAGCTGCTTTATTAGGCAGAGAGGATCAGTATGAGCTCTTTTTAGCATGTGTGTAATCTATGTGGTGTGTGTGTGTGTGTTGTATGTGCCCTGTGTGTACACATGTGGAGGCCAGAACAGGACATTGCTGTCATCTTCCATCACTTGGAAGAAAATCTCTCACTGAACCTGGAGCTCATGCTGTGTTTGGTTAGACAGGCTGACCAGTGAGCCCCAGTGGTCCCCCTATCTCCATCCTTCTCTGCACTGGAGTTACAGGCATGTGGGGCTACACCTAATGTTTATGTGGGCACTGGTAAAAACCAAACCCAAACTCAGGTCCTCATGCTTGCACGGCCATATCAACAACCTCTTTCTTACTGATCTCATTATATGTTGGAGAGAATGCCTTCACTTCTGAGTTCTTTGCTTTAACACATAAGTCGACTATCTGGAATATGTGATGGTCTAGGGAGATGCTTAGGGAGAAGAAAAAGACAAAGAAAAACAATGGAGATATTTGAAGGATCAATTCAGAATATCGGTGTCTTGTTTGAGTCACGCTCCTCCATAGAATCTAAGCTCTTATTTGGATATGGAAAATTGGATAAAAGGAACCTTGGAGAATATGGCTGAGTAAAAGTCAAAGTCCTGCATTGTACCCTGATTTATAATGAGATGGCCACCATAGGCAGGACAGGTCTCTGGTTTATTCTCAGGTGCATATAGGTATAGTTGTTTTCTTATGTATACTTGGAACCCATAGAAATTTCTTTTGTGTGTGTGGAGATTATATTTTATCCACGGGACAGTATAAAACTTTCCTTGTAACAAACCAAATATTGAAAGCATATGTACAGCAGAAGCATACTAAATTTTCCTCAGGAGGAAATATATATATATGGATATCCACCAAACATTTCCTCATAAGACACAACTTTTTCTTCATTCTTTGAAATGTATTCTATTTTTATCCAATAAATTTTCTTTCTTTTATATCCATTATGCTTACTTAAAAACTGAAATATGAGGTCAGCCTGGGCCAGAGTGAGACCCTACCTCAAAAAAAACTGAAATATGGATTTTATTGCTTATGCCTCTTATATGTTATATGAGGTTGAGGTTGGCATAGGGAATGAAACAAACATATACAGTTTGTATGTATCAGTATAAAATATCAACTCCCCAAAGCAATGTTCACAGCATCATAGCTTTTATTCTTGGGGTTGCTGTCATGGTTATAGGTGATCTTTATACTTACCATCTTTTCCAATACATGTCATATTCTCTTTGTCTACAATTGGTTATGATTTTTGTCTGTTGGGACAACCCAAATTTAAATTTCTGGAGGATATATGCTTCTCATATTCCTATGTGAATCAGGATTTAATTTTCTATTAACCTGAATCATAGATTATAACAGTATGAAGAAGGACCTTCCAAAACTCTCCTGTTAATTAAAATCAATGTGGAGGTTTGTTAAAGAACTAAGACCAGCTAACGTAGTTCTGGGCATGCACCCAAAGGACCCACACCCTGTGCAGAGATACTTGTTCATCAGTGTCTGTGCTGCCCTCATCACAGTAGCGTGGAAATGGAATCAGCCTAGATGTCCATCACCTGAGGAATGGATGATGAACACGTGGTGCACAGATACCATGGAATTCTCTTCAGCCATCAAGAAGAGTGAAATGATGGAACTGGGAAATGAATTGTGAGGTAACCAGACACAGGAAGACGCTGCATGTTCTCTCTCATATATGTTTTCTCTCATATGTTTATATAACCCAGCATTGTATTACAGTGCTTTTCATTGTGAATTCATTTTTTGACAACTTTTATGTATTTGCAAGCAGAAAGAGAGAGAATGAGAATGGGCATGCTAGGGTCTCCAGCCACTATGAATGAACTTCAGATGCATGTGCCACTTTGCACATCTGGCTTTACAGGTGTACTGGGGATTCAAACCAGGGTCATTAGGCATGGCAGGCAAGCACCTTAACCCCTGAGACATCTCTAGAGCCCCTTGACAATTTTTTTTATAATTTTCATCTGTGTGTGTGTGTAGGTGGGGGACAAATTTTGGTTTGGTCCTTGCCTTCTACATAATTTAATTTTAAGGCAGATCTTGCAAGCTATGGTGAAATTCTCCTACCTCTGCCTCCCTTCCAGATGCAATGGAATTACAGAAACCTGCCACAGCTTTCAACTTGTGTTGTGTCTAGAGATCCAAACATGGGCATTCAGAGTTTTATGACAAGCACTTTACATGCTAAGCCAGGTCCCCAGTTCCAACTTTGAAGGATTTTTTTAAATTTTATCTTTATTGACCAAAATTAGATACATTGATTGAGTAAATAGTGTGCTTATATTCACATTTCCCTCCCCCCTGTCCCCAATCTACTGGGTATCCTCCTCAGTGGGCACACAGGATCAATCCATTTGGTAAGGGGTTATGGATACCACAGGAGGCAACAAGGTTGCCCTCCCTTTATGAATTGTAGCTGAGGGAGGTAAGGTCTCTGGATAATCTCTCCCACCAGGGCTCTTACAATCTTTCTGCCCCCTCTTCCACTCAGTTCCCTGAGTCATGGAGGGTGAGTTTTAAGTCTGTTTCATTGCTGTTATGACCTTAAGAATCACTGTGCTTCTACTTTAAGTTGTGTTGGAAGTCATTGGTATCTGTCTCACTGACTTATCCTGGGATGATTGATTGGCTGTAGTTATAGGTCTCTTTCTTACCCCACCACTGTATCAAGTGTTTCACTTGGGGCCTACACATAGGCCTGGGGTGGTTCATCTCTTGCTGGGATATCAGTCTTCCACCTGAGGCTCATGGGTGGAGTTGGAATGACCACAGCTCTCTCATTGCCTTCTGAAAAATGCAAACAGAATCTCCATTGTAAAGTGAGATCAGTATAGGTTAAATGAGACACCCATTTCTAATTTGGCAAAATTCTATTGAGATTAGCCTCTCTGTAGTTCTCTGGTAATGGGGATTTCTTTTTGGAGCCCCAGTTTTTGGTTCCTGTAGGATTTTGCCCTAAGTACCAATTCCAGTTCAGGGGGCTCCTTGTCACTGAGTGAATTTCTTGGCCAATTTAAAAGCTGTTGAATACCCCCCCCCCAGATTTTGGTGCCTCTATTGCATCAGTGATCTCTTCTTGGCTCATTGATCTCTCCCAGAAGGAAGTGTGTTCAGCCTTCTCATGGCAACAGTCTGAATTTTGTATTAGTGGTCTTTGTTTTCTCCAAATATCATTGAACAATTTCCCCTGGGAGCTTACATTGTGCCTTCCAGCACTGCACTTGCTACCATCTGGGGGCTGGATATCATTCTGGATCTCACATGGTCTCTCGGTGTTGTTCCATGTCTTTCTGCGGTTTCTTCAGCAATAGGATCTTACCTTTGGTCTGAGGTGGGTTTTCAAGAGCTTTGACAGAAACCTGTCTTGTTCTGGGGACCTTGTAGGTCTCTTTGATCAACAGCTCAGTGTGGGAAGGATCCAGTGACTGGGACTGAGAGTTGCAGGTCTGATCAATTTTTCGTGGAGTTTGGTTTCCTCCCCTTCCATTCATGGCCCCTCTTACTAGAAGGATTTTTTTGAAGGAGGGTTTTATTCTATCCCAACCTGACCTACAATATACTCTGTCATCCAGGATGACTCAAACTCATGGTGATCCTGAGTACTGGGATTATAAGTATGAACAACCATGTTGTATGTGTAGCATGGTACATGGGTGTGTGGGTGTCCTGTAGTGTGATGTGTATGCACATGTGTATATCCTGAGGTAGGACCCCGTGTGCTCACCTGTGGTGATCTGTGAGCTCACCTGTAACAGCTGTAGAAAAACATGTGTTTCCTTCTATCACACCCATACCTGTTCCTTGCAATGGAATCTCTTACACATTCTGGAACTTGATAATCACCAGCCCAAGCAATTCTCTAGATGCTGTGAGGGGTCTGCAGAACTGAATTTAGTACTCCGACATCAGCAGAGTGTTTCGTCCACTGACCCATCTTTCCGGCTCTAACTTTTGTCTTATTATAAAGTCTATAAAGATATTAAGGAATTTCTGAGTGCTCATTTTTAAAGATAGATTTTAGGCTTCTCTTTATTTTAAAAAAGGTTATTAGAATAATTAGAACAGATGGACAATTAGTAAATATTAAAACCACTCAGCTGAGAGCTCAATGTGGTAGCTCATGCCTTTAATCCCAGCACTTGGGAGTCAGAGGTAGGAGGATCTCCATGAGTTCAAGGTCACCCTGAGACTACATAGTGAATTCCATGGCAGCCTGGGTTAGAGAGAGACCCTACCTCAAAAATAAAAAAAAAACACTCAGCTGGATGTGGTGGCTCACACCTTTTATCCCAACACTCCAGAGGCAGAGGTAGGAGGAATGCCTTGAGTTTCAGGCCACCCTGAGACTACATAGTGAATTCCAGAGTGAGAGTAAGAACCCTACTTTGAAAACAAAAATTGTTTTGGGATGAAGAGGTAGGCCAGCACTCCTGAGGACCTGAGCTTCAGATCTCCAGAACCCACATAAAAAGCCAAATGCAAGAGCACCAGCATCTGTAATCTCAGTGTGCCTGCAGCAAGGAGACAGGAGAGTCATTCACAGGCCACACAACCTGCTGGATGCAGAGGTCTTCTACTATAAGAGACAGCCTCAAATAAGGTGGAAGGTGAAAACAGACAATCCAGGTTGTCCACTGACCTCCATGGGTATGCCATGGCTCACATTTGTCTGAACACAAATGAACACTCACTACAAAAGAGATATGGGAAAACTCTTCATAAGTTATTTCTGGAATTTCAAAATGTTTATTCTGAGATTGTTGGACCCGAATATTACTTTGTCCACATACAGTCTCCTCTCCCAATTTACACAGAGACTGAGGAAGGGAGCATGTGGGAGTGGAATCAGACCTCGCTGGCAGACTTCATCCTGGAAGGGCTCTTTGATGACTCCCTCAACCACCTCTGTCTTTTCGTCCTGACCATGGTGGTCTTCATCATTGCAGTGAGTGGAAACAGCCTCACCATCCTCCTCATCTGTGCAGATCCCCGGCTCCACACACCCATGTACTTCCTGC
>PVHP010023888.1:0-26889 GCA_004024765.1 Zapus hudsonius | reverse complement strand
AAGGTCATCATAAGGCAAAGATTGGCTAGGGTGTGAGAGAGAATCAGAGGTGACAGGACAGCCCTGGCAGCTTTCACCACATGGAGGCCTAGCGGAAGTAGTTGGGACACTCGTGGGCAACCAGGTGCCAGGCCTGGTCAAAGGCGTCCACCACAGCCCGCTCCAGGGGTCCTTCCTCAGTGGCTGCCAGGTTCTGCTGAAGCTGCTCCAGGCTGGACATGCCAATGATGACGGCATCCCCATGGGTGCCCTGGAGCTGTGAGTGGTGGTACATCCACCGCAGGGCGGCCGAGGTCAGGCTGGGGGCACTGGAGCCATAGGTGGCTTGCAGGGCCTTCTCCACCAGGGCGATGGCCTTGAAGTGGTGCTCCTTCCAGAAGCGGTTCCTGTAGGTCTCAGCCCAGCTATTTCCAAAGAAGCGACCCACAGGCTGCTTCCCATCCTTGTCCTCGTACTTGTACTTGCCGGTCAGCAGGCCCCCAGCCAAAGGGTTGTAAGCATAGAATCTCAATCCAAAATGTCTGAGGCAGGGGAAGAGCTCTGTTTCCACCTGCCGGGTGGTGGCGTTGTACATGCCCTGGTACACGGTCGGCAGGATCCAGCCATTGATCTTGCACAGGGTACAGATCTCGGCCACCTCCCAGGAGGCATAGTTGGAGAGGCCCAGCTCCACAAACTTGCCCTCCTGGTGCAGCTGGTGGCAGGCACGCAGGGTCTCCTCCACAGGGGTGCCGTGGTCGGGTGCATGTAAGTAGAAGAGGTCCACTCGGGGACACTGCAGACGCTTCAATGATGTCTCCAGCTGGGACCGGAGACTGTCAGGCTTCAGTGACTTCCCATCCCAAGGATTGGCCTTCGTGGCAATTTTCACTTTGCAGTCCCCGCGGCCCAGCCCGAGCCCCAGGCCGCCCAGGATGCTCTCGGACTGGCCGTCGGAGTACATGAAGGCCGTGTCCAGCTCGCCGTGGCCGCGCTCCACGAAGGCGCGCACCGACGCGGCGCTGGCGCTCGCATCCATACGACGGCCCATCTCCATCGTGCCCAGCACCGTGGCGGGCGGGCTCGGGGTGGCCGCAGTGGCCGGGGACGACGGTGGCCGGGACATAGCGGACGTACGAGCACCAGCAGGTCTGGAGCCACCAGCGCAGCGGACAGCGGCGCGGCCCACCGCTCGGGACGCCGCGCGCAGCATGGAGACTACGTCTGCGCCTCTGTTTTGTTTTTTTTTAATGTGTGTTAGTTTATGAGTACCTGCATGCCTTGGCTCACATGTGGCAGTCAGAGGACCATCTTGAGCTGTTTGTCCTCTCCTTCCACTTTTTTAAAAAAATATTTTATTTATTCATTTTCAAACAGAGCGCTAGAGAGAGAGAGAGAGAGAGAGAGAGAGAGAGAGAGAGAGAGAGAGAGAGAGAGAGAGAGAGCGCGCACCAGGGCCGCCACCTTGTGCGTCTGGCTTATGTGGGTCTCCTGGGGAATTGAACCCGGGGCCTTAGGCACTGGAGGCAAGTGCCTTAACCGCTGAGCCATCTCACCAGCCCCTTCCACTTTTTTTTTAAATAAAGGCCTTTCTTCTTATTTTTCAGCTGAGGTCAGTCTAACTGGTTCTGCCAGCATCAGCATTCTCCTGGCTCTGCCTCCATTGCCACTGGCACACTGGGAGTACAGATATGTGCACCACTTTGTACCATCTTTGCATGGTTGCTAGGGACTTGAACACCAATCAGCAGGCAAGCTTGTGGAGAAAGGGCCTTTAACTGCTAAGCCATTTTCCCAGCCCTTCACAGTATATTATTAAAAATTAGGTCATACGTGATTCCTACTTTTTAAATGTAAATAAAGCCAGGCATGGTGGCACTCACCTTTAATCTCAGCACTCAGGAGGCTGAGGATTACAGTGAGTTCAAGGCCAGCCTGAGCTAAAGAGTGAGATCCAGGTCAACCTAGGCTACTGTGAGATCCCACCTTGGAAAAAGAAAAAACAAGAAACCCAATCTTTGAACTGGAGAGATGGCTTAGTATTAAAAGGTATTTGCTTACAAAACCTGATGGCCTGGGTTCAATTCCCCAGTAACCATGGAAGCCAGATGCACAAAGTGGTGTGGGCATCTGGAGTTTGCAGTGGCAAGAGGACCTGATGTGTTTTCTCTCTCTTTCTCTCTTTCCTCTCTCTCTTTCTCTCCTCCCTATGCTAATAAATGAAAATATTTTTAAAATAAATCACTCTTAGAAAAATTAAAATTAAATAAGCCATTCAGCCTGGGCTAGAGCAATCCCCTACCTCGAAAAACCAAAAAATTACAAAAATAAAATAAAATGTAGAGCAGGGCTCTTTCTTAATTTTAGTTATGAACAACCTTTACTTAATGCTATTTTGAATTTTCTTTAGAAGTAATTATTACTACTTTTAGAATTGGAAAAGACAGCCACTTTTTTTTTTTTTTAAGAAACTAGTTATCAAGAGTCTGGGATGTAGCTGAGCTAGTAGTGTTTGCTTACCATGAATGAAACCCTGGGTTTGATCCCCAAGATTGCAAAACCTGACATAGTGGCACATATATAATCCAAGAACTTTAAAGGTATGTGTAGGCAAGAGGATTAGGTGTTCAAGGTCATTTGAGGTCAGCCTGGGATAAAAAAGAAAAAGAAACTAGTATCAAGAGCCAAGCAGAGGGCTGGAGAGATGGCTCAGTGGTTAAGGCACTTGCCTCCACTGCCTAAGGCCCCGGGGGTTCAATTCCCTAGGACCCACATAAGCCAGACCCACATGATGGTGGCCCTGGTGTTCTCTCTCTCTCCCTTTCTTTCTTTCTCTCTCTTTCTCTCTCTCTCTCCCCCCTCCCCCTCTCTCTGCTTGAAAATGAATAAATAAAATATTTAAATAAAAAAAAAGAGCCAAGCAGAGTGAGTCACACCAGTAATCCCAGAACTCACAAGGCTGGGGCAGGAAGATGTCATGAGTTCAAAGATAGCCTGGGCTAGTCTCAAAAAAACAAAAGAGGCTGGAGAGATGGTTCAAAAGTTAAAGGTGCTTGCTTGCAAAGCCTAGTGGCTCAAGTTAGGCTCCTCATCACTCATGTATAGCCAGATGCACAAAGTAATACCTGTATCTAGAATTTACTTATAGTGGCAGGGGGCCTTGTATTCATTCTCTGTCTCTGTCTGTCTCTCTTCCCTCCAAATAAATAAATAAATAATAAATAAAATTTACTTATTTATTTATTAAAAAAAAAAAAGAAGGGGCCAGGAGTGGTGGCACACACTTTATATCCTAGCACTCGGAAGGCAAAGGTAGGAGGATCTCTTTGAGTTCAAGGCCAGTCTGGGACTGCATAGTGAATTCCAGCTCACCCTGGGCTAGAGTGAGACGCTACCTCAAAACAAAACAAGAACAAAAACAAAAACAAAAAAAGAGGGGAAAACAAAGAAAACTAGTAATAGTTCTCTAATGTAAGATAGCAAAGATGTGATGCACCATATTCCCAACAATAGGACTGCTTTCCTACCTTCTGTGAGTATCTTCTCAGCACCGCCACATTGCACCACAACCGTATTAACTTGTTGGTCTGGAGTTCTGTTCTTTCTTTAATTACTGACCCTCTTTTATGTATTTGGCATGCCTCTAGGAACTACGGCTTTAGTATGAGCAGAACAGATGACACCTTGATCTGTCTTTGGTAGGGAGACAATGCTAAAAGCAATGAATAAAGATGCACTTTTATTGGCGACACAAACACAAAACACAGTCTACTTTCAAAGATGATGCAGTTAAAGGATAAAGAGGAAAAGTGAGACCAAGATACCAAGAGCTGATAGTGACAGTGAAGGACACTGAGGAAGCGACATTTAGGCAGACCTAAATAAAGTGAGGCAGTTGGGAGAACAGTCTAGGAAAAAGGAATATTGAGTGAAAGGCCTTGAGAAGGGATAAGTTTGGGATGTGAAACAATGAAAAGCAAATAACAACAATAACAAAACTAGTGTAGTAGAGAAGAATGAGCAAAGAGAGATGTCATGGGGGCCTAATCACAGGAATTCTGAATTTATTTTAGTAAAAAGTTTAAATATTTTTATTTGCAAGGGGATAGAGAAAGAGAGAATAAATGAGAATGGGCACATCAGAGCCTCCTGCCACTGCATACAAACTCCAGATGCATGAGCCACTTTGTGCACCTGGCGTTATGTGGTGGGAAATTGAACCCAGGCCAGCAGGCATTGCTAGCAAGCACTTAAACTACTGAGCCATCTCTCCAGCTCCTGAATTCATCCAATAGAACCTGGTGATGGATTTGGTATGAGGAAGAAATTAAAGGCAATTCTTAGGTTCTTTCCCAAAACAATTGAGTGAATGTTAATATCACTCACTAACCTGGGGTTGACTGGTGAAGAAAGCTGTTTATGATTGGCAGAAATCAAGAGATCCATTTTGAAAATTTTAACTGTGAGATGACAATTTCACATTCAAGTTAAGATGTCAGATTGGGGGGGGGGGTGCTGGAGAGATGGCTCAGCAGTAGAGCATGCAAAGCCTAACAACCTGGATTTGATTCCCCAGTACCCACCTGAAGACAGATGCACAAAGTGGCAAATGCATGTGGAGTTTGTTTGCAGAAGCTGGAGGCCCTGGTGTGCCCATTCTTACTGTCTCTCTGCTTACAAATTAAAAGGTCAGCTAGGCAATCACAGCCTTAAGTCTACTGTTCTGGTACCAGCAGTGGTGTAAATGCTAACAGTTAAAGGTATGGGACTACATGGCATCTTCCAGGGCAAGATCAGAGGGAAAAGAAAAGCAAGCTGCCACTATTTGGAAGTTGGTTAAAGGAAGTTGAGAGAGCAGTGAGATGTTCCCAGAAGCCGAGGAAAAGTGTTTCCCATTATAAATGATCCCATTAGTCAGTTGAAAACTTGGGGGCTAGAAAAGTCTAGAATGGTATGAACACTGCTTGATAGGCCATTCTGCTGGCAGTTTGGAAAGCTAGAATGCTGAGAATGTTAAAGGAAGAAAGTTAAGTGCTAGACTTTGATGAAGGTGGCTACAGTGGAGCCATGGAGAAGAAAACTTGATTATCTTCAAGACAGAATTAGATGAAAGCAGGAGACTCAGACAACTCTGGAGGAGCCTTATTTGGGGATCATAGATAGCATCCCTAGTGTCCTGCTTGGCAGAGCACACATGCAACAAGTTTCTATGGGAATGTCACATCTGAAGATTCCTAGTACTTCAAACCAAATGAAGCAACCCAAATTGGGTGTGGTGGTGCAAACCTTTAATCCCAGCACTTGGGAGGCAGAGGTAGGAGGACCACTATGAGTTCGAGGCCAGCCTGAAACTACATAGTGAATTCTAGGTCAGCATGGGCTAGAGTGAGACTCAAAAAAAAAAAAAAAAAAAATTTAGAAACCCAAATAATAGAGCTGAAAAGCTTCCTGACTACTCATTCTGTTCCTAGTCTCCATGAGACATGAGCTTCTGTCTCTTTAACCTGCTGCACATCTACAGCCACAAGGTAAATACTTAGCACGCCTCTCTCCTCTCCCTCTCTAACCCAGGGACAGCTTCTTTGTTTCTGCTTTCCCCTGCAATGATGGGCTGGGTTCCCTTAAAAAACTTAAATAAACTCTTTAAGTTGTCTTGCCAAGTATTAAATCATACACATGAGAAAAGCAACTAACAGAGAAAATTAATACTGAGAAGTGGAGCTGCAGCTATAAAAAAAATCTGGCCAGGCGTGGTGGCGCACGCCTTTAATCCCAGCACTCGGGAGGCAGAGGTAGGAGGATCCCCGTGAGTTCGAGGCCACCCTGAGACTACATAGTGAATTCCAGGTCAGCCTGGGCTAGAGTGAGACCCTACCTCGAAAAACCAAAAAAAAAAAAAAAAAAAAAAAAAAAATCTGACCTTGTGGCTCATAGGGTTTTAGAACTGGTTTGTGGGAAAAATGTGGAAGAGTTGAGCCTTTGGGCTAGAAAAGCCTTAGACTGCTGTAAGCAGAGTTTAATGGGACATTCTGCTGGGAGTTTGGAAAGCCAGAATGATAAGAGAACACAAACAGTGAAGGCTTGCCTTGTGAGGCTTCAGAGGGGAACAAGGACTCAATCAGGAAGTGGCTAAAGGACAACTCTGGTGCTATTTTAGCAAAGAATCTGCCTGCATTCTGTGTCCTGGGAACTTGAGTGAGGTTTACTTGAATGTAAAGGAAATGGACTAATTTGCTAGATGGAGAAAATTTCAAGACAGCCCAGCACTCCAGCTGTGGCATGGCTTCTGTAGATGCTCTTTTTCATATCTACAGCAAGGGAGCAAAAAATGGTGCAGAAAGAAATGAAAAATAGGAAGTTTTTCAAAGTAATATGAGCAGGAGCATGCTGGGAAAAGAGCTGTGACTATTTGATTCATTGTGCTCTGCACTGGGACAACAGAAAAGACATCCTAAGGGTAAGACCCCACCCACTGAAAGCTCTTAACTTGTGAGAATGCAAATTCTTTTGAAAGCAAGAGCCTGAGTGCAGAATACAGAAGGGTTTCCCTGCTCAGAAACAACTGCCTAGGAAGCCAGGACGCAGGAGCCCCAGAGGTGGGCATGGAGCTGAAAGATTTGGAGAATGCTCTTTGCTTGGATATGATCTATCCTTATAATTTCTCCATTCCTTCTTCTTGGAATAATAATTTTACTTTGGAAGTATGTAACTTGTTTTTGATGTTTAGGAGTTCACCAGAGTCTCAGAAGAAACTTGCATTTCCGTTTTTAAACAGTGCTGAAGCTATTAAAGACTACAGGGACTTTCTAGTTGGATGTGAATAAATTTTGCATTTTGATAGCTATAAGACTATGGGGGAAAAGGGTGGAAGGATATGGCTTAAAGTGGTATGTCTGAGCATCAAGTCGACAAGGTATGGCGATGTGATGGTTAATCTCCATTGTCAACTTGAAAGGACTTTAGAGTCACTATGGAAACAAATCTCTATGTCTGTGGAGAATTTTCTTGACTAGATTATATGAGGTGTGGATGGCACCATTCCATGGTCTGGGTGTCTTGGGCTGCATGAAAAGAAGAAAGCTGGGCTGGAGAAATGGCTCAGCAGTTAAAGGCGCTCTCTTGCAAAGCCCAACAGCCAGGGTTCGATTTCCCAGTACCCACATAAAGCCAGATGCACAAAGTGGCACACGTGTCTGGAGTTCATTTACAATGGCTGGAGGCCCTGGCATGCCCATTCTTTTTTTTTTTTTTAATATTTTATTTATTCTTTTTGTTTGTTTGTTTTTCGAGGTAGGGTCTCGCTCTAGTCCAGGCTGACCTGGAATTCACTATGTAGTCTCAGGGTGGCCTTGAACTCACAGCAACCCTCCTACCTCTGCTGGGATTAAAGGTATGCGCCACCACGCCCAGCTTATTTATTCATTTTCAAGCAGAGAGATACAGAGAGAGAGAACACGCGCACCAGGGCCACCACCTTGTGGATCTGGCTTATGTGGGTACTGGGAAATTGAACCCAGGGCCTTAGGCACTGGAGGCAAGTACCTTAACTGCTGAGCCATCTCTCCAGCCCCTGCATGCCCATTCTTATTCATTAATTCTCTCTCGCATCCTGTCCTTGCAAATAAATAGAACTATTTAATTTTTTTTAAAGGAGAAAGCTAGCTAATCAGAAGCATTCACCTGTCTCCTGACTATTGAAGCAGCTGCTTCGAGCTCCTGCCACCATGCTTTCCCTACCATGACAGACTGGATCCCCTCCAACTATAAGTTGAAATAAACCCCTCTCTCCTTAAGTTGCCTTTGTCGGGTATTTACCCCAGCAATCAGAAAACTAACTAATGTAGGGGCTTCAAAAACAAACAAACAAAAACACCAGTAGTCATTTAAATAAAACACCTTATTTCAAGTTCTCGATTGAGATGTTACAACAGTGACTTATGTTCTAGAGCGGGTAACTTTTCCTCCCCCAATGCAGCATCTTTGCCTTTTGTGAAGAACAGTAAAGACCTTAGTAGAGAAGAGTCAAGTTTCTTACCTGACATAATATCTTCTGCTAATTCCTTTTCTCTTTCAATTTTTTCCTCTAGAGTTGAAATGCAGAACTCATAGCCAGCAAGGGCAAATTCTTGCCTATGAAACAAATACCAAAATCATCTGTTCATCTTTTCTCAAACTCCTCCTTTCCAGCTCAGGTTTCAATACTATCAGTAAAGAAAAGAGGAAATTTTCTGTATCTTTGAGCTGTTAGTCTGCCATTTCTCTGAAGGTTTTTTTAAAGCTATCTATTTAAGGTTAAGCAAGACATAAAAGTTAGGAATGAGGCCATCGTTTTTATTGCCAACATAACAAGCAGTCTTTCATTATTTCCCACTACAGAGAGTTTCAAGTTAAGTCCATTTCTCCACATAGCTTCATCTTTGGTCAAAATAACAAAACTGGGGAAGGCTCAGGCCCTGAGTATTCCAAATGTTGACCTCCTGCCTTCTGAGAAGTTTGGGGGAGCTAAACACTTCTCCCAAGCTGTAAATCTTTGATAGTTTCTTTCACAAAACTTGAACTACTAGCTATAGCATGAGAAGGCTTTGACCTTGACTCTGCAATCCTGGACCCTCAGACAACTGAAGATGACACCCAAGCAGCCAGACAGACCCTGACTAGCTTCTATAAAGAAATACAGAGGAATATGACAAAATTCCCTGCTCTGCCTAGGAGCTCAACCTTGGTTCTTGCTACTTTCTCACCCAAAGTGGCAGTACAAAGCTCAAACCTTCTCTAGTGCTTTGCCGGGAGAGATCTGGTGACCCAGACATTCCACTCCATTCTCAGAATAAAGCATCCCCTTCCTTCTGCAGTTCCAAACTCAGCAGAAGAGACCCTTCTCCCATCAGGATATGGCAGGGAAGCTGCTAAAAGATGCTATCAGAACAAGAGGTTTATAAACAATTCCCTCTCAACTCACATCATCATCATCATTATTTTTTTTAAAGTATTGAGGATTGAACCCAGACCCTTCTAGCACTGAGCAACATCCCCAGACTCTTGGCCTCACCTGGCCATGTCTTTTCCCATGTCACTCTTCCCCTAATAAAATAAAATTAGAGTAACTTAGGGACTGAGCTTATGATGGACTTAACTTACTTTCAAGTATTTTGTTTTGGGCTTTAAAATTTTTTTTTAACTTATTTTGTGTGTTAGGAGTTATGTGTATTGGGGGGGGGTTGTTTTGGGCTTTGTGCCTGAAGAATTCAGACCCCAGTGTGTACTCCTCCCAAGGGACCCCAGCTGCAATATTCTCTTGCACCAGGCAAGTCTGAAGCCCTTCAAGACTCAAGTCAAAACTATGCATAGTGGCTTACACCTGTATTCCCAACATTCAGAAGGCTGAGGCAGGAAGAGCACCTTGAGTTTAAGGCCAACCTGGGCTACAGAATTAGAACTGGCTCAAAAAAAAAAAGAGACAGAGACAGAGACAGAGAGAGACAGAAAGAGAGAAAGAGAGAGAAAGAGAGAGAGAGAGAGAGAGAGAGAGAGAGAGAGAGAGATTTGAAGTCAAAGGCCCTGAGAAGTTCTACCCTATCTAGTGTCTAGTCAAAATGCAGGGAGACTAAGCAGGTTCTAATAAAAATGAAGGCATTGCAGAGGGATCAGGGCCAGGGCCTCTAGCCTCAATGAGCAACTCTTGTATAGCACTCAGTTTGGTGATACACAAATTTCTGGAACCAACTTCTACAAGAATGAAAAGCTAGGCTTAATTCTTCCCCTAAACTAATCCTAATATAGCTAGAGGCACTTAACTTCACCTAGAGATAAGGAGTAAGAGGCTCTTACTCATTAGTGTTCCTGACCTTTGGCACACATATAAATTATTTCCTAAAGTCTTCATAGCTGGCAGACCTTTTCTTCTTTATAAGAAAAACATCTAGTTCTCATGATAGTTAAAATTAGGACTTAATTCCTGGCTTATCAAAAAAATCTCCCCTGCCCTCCAGTCCTTTCCTTCAGAAACCTATGAGAATCATCTCTCTCTACAAGCTCTGCTCTAAAGACAACAGTCAACTCATTTAAAGGAAACACCTAATTCTATTTACAGCCACTTATTTTCCAAAGAGATAATGACCTCAGCCATGAGATGGCCCCACAGCAACTTTCACTTCATACCCAACACCCTCTTGTGCTCATGCCTGCATTAACTAAGTGGCTTCATCAAGTACGTTGTCCTCAGTAGCTTTTGTACAGCTTTCTCTGCTGCTAAGAGCTGAACTTACCCTCCTCATTTCAAGAACTGGAAACAGGTTAACTTTATCACAAGGTAGCCACAGGTGTGAAGGCTGTGCGCTCCATGAACTTTATCACAAGGTAGCCACAGGTGTGAAGGCTGTGCGCTCCATTCAAGTTCATGGAAACAGAAGGAGCAAAACTGGGAAGTACTGACAACTGCAAAGATGAAAGATGGGCCATCTAATTTTCTGGAAACTCAGATGACTAATAGGTAAATGAGGGTCAGAATTTTCTGCCCACGCTTCTACTCTCTGGCCACTGCCATACCTGGATTCTGACCGCACTTACCTATTCTGAGCAGCATATATACTGGCCAGCTTCAGGGAGATTTCAATTATTGCATTGTCTTCCTATTGAGACACAAATGGAAGAAATTCATGACAAGTTTCTCCTAGAGTATTTCACAACTTCTCCACTGACTTTGTCCTCAAAGCCAGTCTTCATTCTTTTAGAATTAGGCAACTGTGAATTCCTTAGCATCCATGACTTTTGCAGAGTCATAGAAATAATGGCCATTTTTATACAGGCATATGTGAAAACATCCACCTTTTTTTAGTCAATGCATATGCTAGGGCTGGGGGAAGTTTTTAGGAAGCAAGACTATTTTACAAAGAGCTTCAGTATGGAATTAATACTAGACAATATTCTTACCTGCTTCATGCCTCCTCCAAGCAGATAACTCATTGTTGCTTTAAAAAGTTGTTCTGCCTAAAAGTGTTTAAAAAATAAAAATAAACAAAAAAAAAAAAAACTTGGGCCTCATCATCTATATATAACCCTAGATTCCAAGTACCAGTATGATGCATGATGCATTATTCCCTACACACACACACACACACACACACACACACACACACACACACACACGGGGGGGGGGGCTGTTATACCCTAAGTACACACACGGGGAGGTGTTGTTATTCCCTATGTATATAGACACACATACATACATGGGGGGCTGTTATTCCCTATGGATACACACACAGGGGAGGGGGACTGAAGTCTGTTTAGGGAGAATAGATCAAAATATCAGGACTTCATAATCCTCTGTATACCTTAAACTACCCTGTAATGAGTCGAAACCAACCTCAGAGATTAGCCACTGTGGTAGACTACAAATTGACCTCTAATATTTACCATTCTATCAGTTGAGTTTTTAAAAATCCCCTCAAAAAATTAAATAAAGGAAAAAGTAAAAAAGGGGGGAGCTTAGTTGGGAAGATGGCTCAGTTAAAGGCCTTTCCTTGCAAAACTTTCCAGCCTGGGTTCCAACACACATAAAGTCAGAAGCACAAAGTAGTGCAGGCATCTGGAGTTTGTTTGCAGTGGCAAGAGACCCTGGCACATACATTCACATTTTCTTTCTCTCTCTCTCTCTGCTTACAAATAAATAAATAAAAATACTTTTTAATCCCCTCAATTTTCAAAACAGCCTTCCTTACAGTTAGATGCGTGATCATATAATGAAGCTCTGCAACAGTTCTAGGCAGAGGAATATGAGTGGCTTTAAGCCATATTTTATAAGGAAGCTGCTTGCTCTCCAACACCCCCCCCCCCAGCCTGCAGTGTGTCAGCACCTTCATGCAGGTAAGGGTGCACCTGTGAACGAGTTTCTGAACCAGACAACAGAGAGTCCTAACTACTTGCAGTTTTAGCCTATCTTTAGATTAAGGCATTAAAGAGAAAACACTTATCTTTTGGGTCTCTCTGAAGCAGCAGCTCAGCATGTACTCTGATGACTGGAGTCCCCTTAAGGCTAGGTTTTTACAAATTAATGACATCATAAAGCGATTTACTTACATTTTCAAGCTGGCCTCGTATGAATGCTAAATTGGCCATCTGAAAGCAAATTAAAATAATTGTTCAGTTTAGAGTACTGCATTCCACTAACTTAAAAATCTTGAAAGATTCCTTTCTGCTTTCACATTCTTAAAAAAATTAGTTCAGGACTGTGGAGATGGCTCAGAGCACTTGGGTGACAAGCACTGAGGACCTGAGTTCAGTCCTCAGCACCCATGTAAAAAGCTAGGTATGTTAAACTGGGAGTGGTGATGTACACCTTTACCTTTAATCCCAGCACTTGGGAAGTTAAGAGGATCACTCTGAGTTCAAGGCCAGAGAGTGAGTTCCAGGTCAGCCTGGGTACAAGACCCTGCTTTAAAACAACAACAAAAAAAAAGAAAAACAAAACTGGGTGCCAATGAGTAGACTTGTAACCCCAGTGCCCAGGGGACAGAAACGAGAAAACTACTGGTGCTCACTGATCAGCCAGTCTAACTGAAAGACAGGGAGCTCCAACTTCAGTGAAAAAAGGTGGAATAGCAATAGAGGATACCAGCCTGCCTGCTCTTGCTTCCTCTATGTACACATCTGCACACACACATGCAGATACCACACATATACACACGTCACACATACACACACACAAAAATAGTTGAAAATAGAGAAAATGTGTCACCAGTTAATTTGCTAATTGGGCAAGAACTTTATTACACAGACTTTGTTGAAAGCAAACTAAATTTTGGTCTGGAATTGTAAGCGACCCTGTAAAAGGTGAAAAAAAATTAAGAAGCTGGAGAGATGGCTTAGCAGTTATAGGCAATTGCTTGCAAAGCCTGACAGCCAGTTTCAATTCCCCAGTCCCCACATAAAGCCAGATGCACAAAGTGGTGCATGCATCCAGAGGTCATTTGCAATGGCAAGAGGCCCTTGCACACCCCTTCCCTTTCTCTCTTGTTCTTTCTCTCTCTCTACTTACAAGTAAATAAATAAAAAATTTTTCTTAATTTTGAAAAACTAGGGGTTGGGGATTTAGCTCAGTGGATGAGCGCTTGCCTAGCAAACGCAAGGCCCTGGGTTCGGTCCTCAGCACCGCAAAAAAAAAAAAAAACAATGTTTTTTTGAAAAACTAGCCAAAAAAAAAAAAAAAAAAAACCTTTAGGACATCCTGCAGGTCAGAAATATAAATCAGGAAGAAGTTCAGACTGGTTAGAAGAGTTACCAAATCGTAAGTGTAAGTGATGGCCTTCCTGTTATCACTCTGATACGCAAGGCGGAGAGCGTCATGCAAAATCCGCTCAGCCTCTTCGGGCTCATCTTTCATGATGCTCAACTGAAAACAAGACAGAGGCAGTCATGTTAAAGGAGATGCAAAGAAAGCAGAAGCACAAGCTGCTAGACACATGCAGTTAGACATTCGTCAGATATTCTTGAACCAGGCATTATGACTGCTGGGGTGGCAGGGAGAGCAGTTTCCCTGGCAGCTAGGTGCGAACACATAGCCGTTTTGACTACTAGATGCGGCAGAAGGAACGTGAGCAATCTTTACATCTTATTTATAAGCAAGCTGTCATCTATTTTTTCTCTTCCTGCCTGACAGAGGGGACCCTGGAGGACAAGTAAGCTCAAGGACAACTCATGAGAAGAACTACAGAAGAGAAGTAATAAAAAGGAGTAGTAGAGGGATGATAGCCTCTTACGGGAATCAGGGAAGCCTTGCAGAGAGAGAGAGAGGGAGGGAGGGAGAGAAAGAAACTGAAGGATAGGAATGAGTTAACCAAATAATGAACTGTAGTGGAAGGGGAGAATGAGCCAGAGAATGAGTGAAGCCCTTATTAGGCTGAAGAAAAACGGTTCAGAAGAAATGCGAGAAAGGGATAGGCTGTTTTAAATCATGTATCGCTCTGCAGACCACGATAAGGAACTTGGATTTTATCACAAATGCGCTGGGAAGTTATTCCGCTTTCAGGCATGGAGACAGAGTGGTTTTAAAAACATCGTCAAGGCTGCTATATGGAACATGGACTGTAGGTGGGGGCCAGACACGAGGACCAACAACTGGATTATAGGTGATGTAAAAACAGATCTGAGGAATGCTTTGGATGTGGTAGCACTGTGTTCTGGGAGGTAACAGTAAGCTTGCACGAGTTCTAAGAATTACTATGAGGTTTCTAGGCTGTGAGAGTGATGGTTGTAGAGAAGCCAGGTGAAAAAGTGTGCTTGAGGAAGGCATGTGAGAGCTGGAGTCTGAGAGGTAGTTGGGACAAGGTCGATGCCCTGCCATGGCACACCGCACTTTCTGAATACAAATTTGTACGCTGTTGGCATTGAGTCGATATTGGGCCCAATGGAAGAGATTAAGTGACCTGAGAAAATTTAAAAGGATGTGGAGAAAAGGAAGGATTTAGGCGAGAACCAAGATGCACGATCAACACTAAATTGCATTTTCAAGATGTCATTGATATATATTCATATATATGGTGCAAGATGCCGTTTCAACTTGAAAAAAACTACCATCGCAAACCATTCTTAATGTGTTTTTATTTTTTTTGGGGGGGGAGGGATGTTAGGATGCGATTGGCAGCTGCACTGGGAACCTGGAGCAGCCTGGATGACCCCAACCCTCTTCCAGTGACTAATTCTGGGGCATTTAAGCCTAAGAACCTGCATCCCTGGCTCGATGAGCATGCGCATGAGCCGGCGGGGACCCAGGCCGCCGACCTCACCTTGGCTCGCTTCAGCAGCTGGATGATCTCGGCCTCCGCTGCGTCGGCCGCATCCTCCCCGCCCTCCGCCTGCCGCTCGTCCTCCTCTGCCGCAGCGGGCTGCGAGAACCAGGCGAGTGCTGCGGGAAGGGGCTCAGAGGTCACCGGGCCCGGCTCGTGCCCCGGTCCCCGCCCGGCCGGCCCCGCCCGGCGCGCGCCCCTCACCTGCCATCAGCGGCAGCAGGCCCGGGCCCCGGCTAGGCGACACCTCCACACCGAGGCCGGGCCCCGGGCCTCCCGCCGGCTCCGGTAGCAAGCGTGCCGAGCAGCCCCGGCACCGCCGCCCCGCAGCCCACAGGAACCCTCGGCCCAGACGCCGGCTCAGGAGCCGGTACATGCCGCCGCCGCAGCGTCCTCTGAGCTCCACTGCCCAGGCAGAAGTACGGGACGCCCCGCCCCCGACACCTAACGCCCACCGGATTGGTGGGATCGTGACGCATGCGCAATGACGCACGACGACGTCACTCGGGCTCGCCCCACCCGGCTGACGGCATCCCCGCGTCAGCTGAAGAGGGAGGCGCGGCCCACGCGCGGGAGCCATGGCGGTCGCTTTTCCTGCGGTCGTGGAGGAGCTCCTGAGCGAGATGGCCGCTGCGGTGCGGGACGGCGCGCGAAGTACGTGATTGCGCGGCGGCGAGGGGGGCGCGGCGCGGCGCGGGCTCGAGGTTTGCAGGCCCCGGGGCTCCGCTCCCCGACCTGCGCGAGCTAGGCTGCACAGCTGCCGGAACCAAAGGGCTTGGAAAGCCGCTAGCTCACGGGAGACGTGGCCGGGGACCGGAGCAACGCACGGGAGACTACAAACTTTTTTATTTTTAAAATTGGCTGGAAAGATGACTCGGCGGTTAAGGAGGCACTTGTCTGCAAAGCCTAAGGAGCCAAGTTCGATTCCCCAGTGCCCACATAAAGCCAGATGCACAAGGTGGCGCATGCATCTGGAATTCGTTTGCAGAGGCTGGCACGCGCATTATCTCTCTTCTAGCGCTCTCGCTCTCTCTTTCTCTCTCTCTCTCTCCCTCTCCCCCCGATTGAAAATAAATTAAAACTATTTTAATGTAGTATTTATTTGAGAGACATAGAGAGTTCGTATAGGCAACCCAAGGGCCTCCTGCCACTGCAAAGGAACTCCAGGTGCATGCAGCACTTTGTGCATCTGCCTTTAACTGGGTGCTAGGAAATCGAACCAAGCCCGTAAGCTTTGCAAGCAAGCGCTTTTAAGCCGCTGAGTCACTTCTCTAGCCCGACTACAAACTTTTTTGAGTTGCTGTTTTTGTTATATAATTTTATTGTTTGTCTCAAATCCTGATGCAAATTTATATTCATTCACTTTGCTCAGAAAAATACCTTTTTCCCTCTGCCAGCAGAGGGGGCCCTGCGCCTGTCTTCACTGATGTCACTCAGCAAGGATGATTTTAGCAGTTTGAGATTACCGCCAGTCATAATGGGTTGAGGATGTAGCCCTGTTAGAATGCTTGGCTACCTTGCACAAAACCTCCCTGGGTTTAATTTCCAAGCACTGCATTAAAAAAAAAAGCCATAGACTAGAGTGAGACCCTACCTCGAAAAACCAAAAAAAAAAAAAAAAAGCCATAACTAAAGGCATGTTGGCACACCCGGGAGGCAGAGGTAGGAGGATCGCCTGTGAGTTTGAGGCCAGCCTAACACTACACAGTGAATTCCAAGTCAGCCTGGGCTAAGCGAGACCCTACCAAACACAAACAAAAAAAGGTCATGGTATCCAATGCCAGTAATCCCAGGAGGAGGATCCAAAATTCAAGATCATCAGCTTTATGGCTAGCCCAGGCTACATGAGATCCTGTGGGTGAGGGGGAGGGAAGAGGGAACTGACTGATTAGAGCTACTCTTCCAAAAACGGCCACTATAAATAAGTCAAATTAGACCTCATAAATGCTATTGCTTACGTTTGTGCGCTGTGAAAAAATTTCAGTTCCTGTTTTTAAAGGATTGAGAAAATTAGCCCACCAGATAGATATTCAAGCATGTTCTGATTCTGAAGAGTGGGGAGGAGAGTCAATCTTGTCAACTCAGATGTGTTTGTTGGGCTCCAGCTTGGATGGTCTGAGATTCTAGAATGCTTCAAGCATTGCCAGATGGGGTCTTCCGCAGAGTGCATTACTTCATGTGTGAAGGGGCCGCCTAGAAAGGGTCTTTTCCATCCACAAGGGTGAAGCAGACTACTACGTTCCTGCTTGCTTTTAGCAGGACTATTGGTTCTGATCACCATTCTTTTTTTAAAATATTTTATTTATTCATTTTCAAGCAGAGAGAGAAAGAGAATGCACCAGGGCCACTACCTTGTGGTCTGACTTATGTGGGTCCTGGGGAATTGAACCCAGGGCCTTAGGCACTGGAGGCAAGTGCCTTAACTGCTGAGCCATCTCTCCAGCCCCTGATCACCATTCTTCATGGTCACTTTTTAGATCAAGACTCCAAGTTTATACGTGTATGATGATGTATGAAACTAGTCACACCTGAGCCATGTGGAAAGCTATGATTACTTTTCCTTTCCCGTGCAACTTGGTTTCCCTGGAGTTACGGGCATCTTGGCTTTTTTTGTTTTCTCTGTGTTTATGCACAATTCAACTCAAACTCTGTACCACTTTTTAAATCTCCACTCAAAATGTTCCTTAAAGCCGGGCGTGGTGGCGCATGCCTTTAATCCCAGCACTTGGGAGGCAGAGGTAGAGAATCACCATGAGTTCAAGGCCACCCTGAGACTACATAGTGAATTCCTGGTCAGCCTGGACTAGAGCGAGACCCTACCTCGAAAAACAAAACAAAACAAAATGTTCCTTAAGAAATCTCACTTCCTTGTCTTACAGCCATACCACCCTGAACACACCTGTGCTCATCTGATCTTGGAAGCTAAGCAGGGTCGGGCCTGGTCAGTAGGTGGATGGAAGAAATCTCTCTTTCAACTTGACTGTCCTATGACCTGGCTAATCTGTCTGAGCTGTCTCCTGAGATGTTCCTTCACTGTTACTATCCAGGGAACTCTCTTTACCTATTTTGGGACTTATGTTGCATATCCTACAGTTTTCTTGTTTATTTATTTTCAGCTCCTATCTTATTTTATAAGATACTCTGGTAGCACCTGCTCTAATAGCTTCCTGAGAAGGAGACATGAAATGTGCTTTTAAGGCTTTGCATGTCTGAAAAAGGTTTTTTCTACCCTCACACTTAATTAATGGGTGGACTAAGTATTAAATTATATGTTGGAAATAATATTTCTTCAGATATCTGAAAGCATTCCACACTTTTGCTTCCAGTGTTACTTCTGATTTTTGTATGTGACCTTTAGGTTCTCTAGAAGTTTGAATTACAGTCACTCCTTGGTATCCATGGAGGATTGCTTGTAGAACCCCTGTGGATACCATTGATGGTCAAGTTCCTGACATAATATGGCATGTAACTCTATATGTTATCCCTTACGCTTTAAATCAATCATCTCTAGATCACTTATAATACCTGATAGGTTGTCAATGCTATGTAAGCAGTTGGGGAAAACATTCCAGTGTCATTTCCTATTGGCTGGTCAGAGTTCCTAGAGAAGACTTGGTTTCCTGTCTACATGAAAAGGACTGGGACGACCCACGGAGGAGGAGGATATCCAGCTGATTGGGGATGGGGAGGGGGAGCATTGGGGATAACAACTCATTGTTTGCCCACTAAATAATGTAACTCATTATGGACAATAAATATGTATTTAAAAAAATAAAGAAAAAAAGAAAAGGACTGGATTGTAGGGTGGACATGTAGCTCAGTGAAGGCCTGCTGATTGCTTATGTTATGAGTTATTTGGGGAAAGATAGCAGTTTGTCCCCCTGCTTTTAGTATTACACTCTTTTTTCACTGGGACTAGTATTTTCCTGTAGTCTAGGTATGCTATATTTGAACCTTTGTAGAAACAGCCTAGTCTTTTCCAGAGAGAGGGACTGGCTGTCATCTACAGCTAAGGAGAGTAACTGGGATCCTTGTATTTCTTAGGCTTGCTTTTATTTCTTAAATATGCTTGTTTATTTATTGAGAGAGAAAGTGTGTGGATATGCCAGGGGCTCCTGCCATAGCAAACAAACTCCAGACACATGGGCCACTTTGTGCATCTGGCTTTATGTGGGTACTGGGGAATTTGAACTGGGGCTGTCAGACTTCACAAGCAATCACTTTTAACCACTGAGCCATCTCTCTAATCCTTTAAGCTTGCTTTTAAAGAATCTTTTAGGGCTGGAGAGATGGCTCAGCGGTTAAGTCACTTGCCTCCAGTGCCTGAGGCCCTGAGTTCAATTCCCCAGGACCCACATAAGCCAGACCCACAAGGTAGTGGCCCTGGTGTGCGCGCTCTCTCTCTCTCTCTCTCTCTCTCTCTCTCTCTCTCTCTCTCTCTGTATCTCTGCTTGAAAATGAATAAATAAAATATTTTTAAAAAAATAAAAATAAAGAATCTTTTAGTGTCCCTACATGATCCTCACCTCCAGAGCTATCTGGTGCCACCGATTTCTTTTGAGGAGGAATCAAACTCGGGTTATTAGGCTATGCAGGTAAGCGCCTTAACCACTGAGCCATCTCTCCAGGCCGTTTTTTATTTTTTGGAATCAGGGTTTTACTCTAGCCCAGGCTGACCTGGAACTCACTCTGTAGCCCAGGCTGACCTCGAACTCACCTCATATCTCAGCCTTTTGAGTGCTGGGATTAAAGGAATGCACCACCACGCCCGGCTAGAAGTACTTTTTATTTTGGCTTTCGAGGTAGGGTCTCACTCTAGCCCAGGCTGACTGGAATTCATGCTATAGTCTCAGGCTGGCCTCAAACTCACAACCATCCTCCTACCTCTGCCTCCCGAGTGCTGGGATTAAAGGTGTGCACCACCACGCCCGGCTGGAAGTCTTTTTGATTATAGTCTTTATAAGATTCTTATGTTTATGGTCACTAGTTCAGCATGACTAACTTTCTTCTGCTCCCATTTTACAGTTCCTGATGAGCATCTGTTATCGTAAGTACAAACTCTGTGGTGGTTGATGGGCTGGACTTTCTGTCTGAACTGTAAGTATGGTGCAAGAGCTAAAGCCTCTCAATATCAACCTTTTACTTAGTCTTATTAAAATGAGGAAGAATTGTTTTTGATATGATTGTTAAACATCTTGCAAATGGGGTGGGGAATGGAGAGATTTCTCAGTGGTTAAGGTGCTTGCCTGAAGAGCCTAACAACCAGTACCCACATAAAGCCATCCAGATGCACAAAGTACTACATGCACCTGGAATCATTTGCTGGAGGTTCTGGTAAGCCCATTCATCTCTCTCTCTCTCTCTCTCTCTCTCTCTCTCTCTCTCTCTCTCTCTCTTTCTCTCTGCTTGCAAATAAATATGAAACAGACCAATTTTTTTTTTCAAAAAAGCTTGGAAAGGAACAGCCTCATAGATAGTATGAGGCATCCCCATAGTTCTACTTGCCACTCTTATTTGACATTGTTCTAGAAACTGTAGCTGTTAAACTAACAAAAACTTAAAAGCAGCCAGGCGTGGTGGCACACACCTTTAATCCCAGCACTTGGGAGGCAGAGGTAGGAGGATCACCATGAGTTCAAGGCCAGCCTGAAACTACATAGTGAATTCCAGGTCAGTCTGGGCTAGAGTGAGACCCTACCTCAAAAAACAAAAAAAAAAAAAAAACTTAGAAGCATATTTATTTTCCAAGAAAGCCAATTATTATTTTCAGGTGATAAAAATACTTAAGAAAGACAATTAAATAGAATGGCCAGTTGTCTAAAAAATGCAGAAATCAATATCATTTTCCTTTATGTCACAAAATTCAAAACTATAGCTATACTTTCTATGGCAACAAAAAGGTAGAAGCTACTAGGACTAAATGACACTCCATTGCATATATGTATATATGTATATTTAAAAGTCCTAAAGTGGACTGATTGTAGTTCAGTAGTAGAGTGCTTTCCTGGCATGCTCAAGACCCTGGGTGTCATCCCAGCACCACAAAATAAGAAGGTCTTGAAGTATATATGCTAACCTCTACCAGGAGAAGGAAGGAAGTAGAATTTAGGGAAAACTTTTAACCTTTTCTCTATTAGATTTTTAATGAGTTATACATTATTATAGGAAAGATAAATTACTATTTTAAAAACAAGTAGCCATGCATGGTGGTGCGTTGCTCTAATCTCAGCACTTGGAAGTACAGGTAAGAAGATCAGGAGCTCAAGGTCATCCTCAACTATATAGTGAGCTTGAGGCCAACCTGGGCTACATGAAACCCTGTCTCAATAGAAACTAAGAAAATAATGAAAGCAAATAGGCAAAGAAACTTTGGGGGGAATGATAACTATTACTAAGTATAAAATATTAAAAAATATAAATAATAATAAAGTATAAAATAATAAAAAATATAAACTATAAAACTGGCAACCACAGAAAAAAATGTTGGCAGGAATGTGAAGAGATGTAAATCAGAAGGGAACCTGGCAACTGGCAATATAGTTTTAAAACAGACATATTCTTTGACCCAGATGTCCCACTCACAAAAATGTATCCCAAGGAAGTAGCATTCATAAAGATTTTACAGTATTGTTTATTATAGCAACAAAGCAAAACAACCTGAAATAACCTATCTAACTATATTTGAGTAGAATAAAAGTGATTCAACTTTACAGTAGAATTCTTTCTGGCCATTAAGAATGATATAGAGGGCTGGAGAGATGTCTCAGTGGATAAAGGTGCTTGCTTGCAAAGTCTCACTGCCTGTTCATTTCTCTAGTACCCAGAGAAATGCCAGATGCACAAAGTGGTGCATACATCTGGAGTTCATTTCCAGCAGCAGGAGGCCTGGTGTATCCATTCTCCTCTCTTTCTCTCTCTCTTTCTCTATCTCTCTCTCTTTTCTCTCTCCCCCTCTCTTTCAAATAAATATATTTTTCAAAGAATGATATAGAGAGCCAGATGTTGTTGTACAAGTCTTAAATTTTAGTGCTCTGGAGGCAGAGTTTGGAGGATTGCTGAGTTTAAGGCTAGCCTGGGATTACAGAGTTAAGTGCCAGATCAGCCTGGGCTAGAGTGAGACCCTATATCAGAAAACAAACAAACAAAAAAGAATGATATAGAGGGGTTAGGGAGACAGCTCAGGGGTTCAAGGCACTGGCTTGCATAGCCTGACAGCTAGAATTTAATTCCCCAGCACCCACGTAAAGCCAGATGTGCAGGCATCTGGGGTTCATTTGCAGTGGCAAGAGGCCTTGGCATTCCCATTCTCATTCTTTGTCCTTGCAAATAAATAATAAAATATTTTTTAAAACAATGATATTAAAAATGTGCTTGAGAGAGATGTTCACAATATGTCATAAAAGAGACAAAACAGTTTTTAAAAATTATTAAAGTTAACTATAATTATCTCTGATAAGCTCAGCAAGTTTCCTTTTGTTGACTAAATCCTCATATGTTTAGTTTAAAACATCCAAATGTGCCCCTTCCCAGTTCTCTCTGATAGTTTTGTATTATTATTACTATTGGAAAAATGAAATAATATTTGATATGTCTTAAAATTTATGAAATAAAACCATATAAATGTATGCATACTTACACATGTACATCTATATATGTGTACATACATTCTGTATTTAATAAAATATAAAAAAATACATAGGATTAGGACTGGAAGTATATAGCTCAGTGGTAGCTGTTATGCTTAGTATGTGTCAGGCCCTGAGTTTAGGCACCAGTGCTTGCTTAAAGGATGGAAGAAGAGTAAGGAGACACAAAGAAGTATGAAGAGAACCTATTTATCTGTAAGAGTTATATTCTTTTTTATTTAAAGACACAAGAATATTTGAAATAAATGGACAGGATGATAATTCATTCTGGAGAGTCAGTGACTACATGGATTTTGTGCAATTGTTTCTCACTAAATTAAAATGCATGCTGAGGATAAAGGGGTGAGGGATAGAGCTCAGTGCTAGTGTGCTTGCTTAGCATACATAAAGCCTTGGATTCAATTTCCAACACTGTCCCTCTGAGTGCTGAGTGTGAGAGATACTTTGGGTCAAATTACTGAGGTGACTACTGATGAGCCCTTCTGATCCTGAGCCTTTGTGTTTTCTAGGTTGAAGTTTGTGTTTGGTTCATCAGCCATCCAGGCCTTGGACTTAGTTGACCGACAGTCAGTCACTTTGATCTCATCACCCAGTGGAAGGCATGTTTATCAGGTAGAACACTAGAGATGAGAATGATCTCAGGAAACCCCCTTAGGACATGAATCGTATCATAATCTCTGTGGAAGCTGGCAACCAGTGTGAAGTATTTCCTGCACTGTTGAGAAGCTTTGACCCAACTTCTTAAATTAACATATTCATGATTTAATTTTATTAAACTTTTTTAAGGTGACAAGTAAAAACTATATTTATGGCATACAAAATGATGTTTTGATATATGTATAACTTGTGGGATGACAAATCAAGATACTAACACATCCAGTAGTTCACATACTTGTGATGAAAACACTTGAAATCTACTCTCAGGAGTTTTAAAGTGTAGACTACATTGTTAGTTTACTGTGGTCACTACATTGTACAGTAGAGTTCCTGAACTTATTTGTACCTTTGACTAATATCTCTGTAGCTTCCTCTCTTCCACACCAAAATTCTTGGTAACCACCATTCTACTTTGGCTTCTATGAATTGGACTATTGTAGTTCCACATATGAGATCATGCTTGACCTGTTGCACTTAGTACCGACAAGCATTTCAGTAATTAGGAATTTACCCAGGAACATTGTGTAGACCTGCCAATGATATAGAGGCTGTTTTCTCAAATCTGATGGGAGTATGGTCAACTCTTGCTATCTTCTTGTTGATAATGTTACACCCATTTTCTTCTTGTTCATAGTCTTTTATAAGCAAAAGCCAAAATGTACTTTGAGGTCCTTTCATGTGTGCAGAATAACTTACTAGCAATGATCTTTAAAAACTTGTCAAGGAAAAAAAAAACTTGTCAAGTAGTATTTATTTAAGGTTCAAACTACTGAATGCAAGGAATCTAAATGGACCTTAGTTTTGCTCCTTGAGGCTTACAACTGGGATAAGTAGGTGTGTGAAGTGGTAGCCTCTTTTCAGATTCTGAAACCTAGCAAAGAATTTCTAATGCAGAATTAGAAATGAATTAGAAGAATTTGAAATGCAGAAAAGAAAGTTACTGTTACATCTGGCTACTCACATTGCCTAATTTATAACTTGGGAGTAGAATAAATACTATATAAACAGCCCAAGTAATGACCTATTCCCCCAGGTTAGCTGTAAGAGAGATTATTAAATAGAATTGATGTTGAGGCATTTTATGAATGAAGGGAATCTTATAAAGGAAATAAAGATGTTGGCTTTGGTATACCCTGTTTTATGCCTGGCTTAGAAGGGGTGAAAATGAAGCCATTAGTAGGTGGGGAAATGTTCTCAGTGTCTAAATTATGGCTTATCTATAGTGAACTCAGAGCTGAGACCATGTCAGTAGCTCCCACTGAAAGACTATGTTACTTAATTCTTTGTGTGTGGGGGGGACAGGATTTGAAGTAGAGTCTCACTCTAACCAAGGCTGGACTCACTCTGTTTTCCCAGGCTGGCCTCGAACTCACAGCAATCCTCCTACCTCTGCTTCACGAGTGCTGAGATTTGAGGCGTGCACCACTACACCCAGCTGGTTAATTCTTTTTCTTTTTTTTTTGGTTTTTCTTTTTTTCAAGGTAGGGTCTCACTCTAGCCCAGGCTGACCTGGAATTCACTGTGTAGTCTCAGGGTGGCCTTGAACTCATGGCAATCCTCCTACCTCTGCCTCCCAAGTGCTGAAATTAAAGGCGTGCGCCACCACGCCCAGCTAATTCTTTTTTTTTTTTAACTTTTTATTGATAGCTTCCATAGTCATAGAGCATAAACCATTATGATTCCCTCCCTACCCTCCCCATGTCTCTTCCCTCTCTCAGTAGTTAATTCTTATGTAGTGAATGACTTGAGCAAAACCTGCTTGGACTCTTTGTTTAGGGAATCCACATTCTATACTGTAGCCTACTGTTATAGTTAGTCACATGCTACTGGGATGAGCCTCCAAACCAGGCACACTTATGGGAGGAAGGATTTATTGAAGTTACAGATCCAGATCCAGGGGAAGTTCCATAATGCCGAAAGAGGCTTGCCCCCATTCACAGGTCCAAGCCAAGAGAGAGAGAAACCATCACCAGCACCACATACATACCAGCAAAAAGGCAGGGGGAGGGAGAGATTTCCTTCCCCTTTATATATATAGCCTTAGGGTGGAGTCTTAAAACCCTTTCCCAGACTTTATTTTTTTCCAGACTTGTTGACTTCCTGAGTCTCTGGAATTTTCTTCCTGCACTGCCATCCTAGGAAGGGATGTTTGTTTCTAGCTAACATAACTTCCTAAATGGCCGGAGCCTTGTTTCTAGCTAACATGACTTCCTGAATCTCTGGAGCCTTCTTTCTTTCTTCAATCCAAAACCCTGGATCTGGATTTGTAACTTTCAATAAATCCTTCCTCCCATAACTGTGCCTGGTTTGGAGGCTCATCCCAGTAGCATGTGACTAACTATAACAGTAGGCTACAGTGTAGAATATGGATTCCCTAATTTGGAGGAAATCTGCTACACAACATTCAAGATTACTGTGGATGTTAACAGGTCAAGTTGACAACAAAATTTAACCATCATACCTAACTTCATTGACATGGCAAAATCGTCAGGTGGGTCTTCATTAAGGAAAATGAAGTTATATTGGATGCTACAGTTGAAACTTTTGGCTGGTATTTTCCTACTCAGAAGGAACTGCCTCATAATAGGATTTCTCACAGTGAATTTATAGATGACTAATGAGACTCACTGAATTTGTATTAGAGGTGATATTTCTTTTTCTTTGCTGTTTTATTTTATTGGTTTTTTTGTTTGTTTGGTTTTTGGTTTTTCGAGGTAGTGTTTCACTCTAGCCCAGGCTGACCTGGAACTCACTATGTTGTCTCAGAGTGGCCTTGATCTCATAGCAATCCTCCTACCTCTGCCTTCTGAGTGCTGGGATTAAAGGTGTGTGCCACCATGCCTATTTTTTTGTTTTATGTACTTAAAATACCACAAACTAGAGGACCCTTCAAGTTTCTCTTTTTTTTAAGCTTTAGAATTTTGGTATCACTTGCCTTATCAGTGTAACACTTGACCAGGCAGGCAGCTTCCAACTGTTATGTGCTCTGCCTGTTAGTTAAAATTTGACTTCTTGGCCGGGCGTGGTGGCGCACGCCTTTAATCCCAGCACTCAGGAGGCAAAGGTAGGAGAATTGCCATGAGTTTGAGGCCACCACAAAACTACATAGTGAATTCTAGGTCAGCCTAGACTAGAGTTAAAAACCAACACCAAAACAAAAAGACTTTAAAAATCTTTTTATGGGGCTGGAGAGATGGCTCAGCGGTTAAGGTGTTTGCCCTCAAAGCCTAATGACCTGGATTCGATTCCCCAGTACTCATGTAGGGCCAGATGCACAAGGTGACGTAAGCATCTAGAGCTCATGTGCACTGGCTGGACACCCTAGAAGGCTCATTCATTTTCTCTTTTCTGTCTCTGCTTACAATAAATAAAATATTAAAAATATTTTCATATTTTTGCATTTACCTATATGAGAGAGAGAGAGAGAGAGAGAGAGAGAGAGGCAGGCTATGGTCACACCAGGGCCTCCTGCAACTGCAAACAAACTCCAGGTGCATGGGCCACTTTGTATATTTGGCTTTATTTGGGTATTGGGGAATCAAACCCAGGCTGTCAAGCTTTATAAGGAAGTGCCTTTGACCACTGATCAATCTCTCCCCTAGTTAAAATTTTAAAGATCTTATTTGAAACATTTGAATATTGTGTTTAACATGACTTGTTGAATTTTTGTCAGTTACATTTGTCAGTGGTGGTACATACCAGCACTGGGAAAGTCAAAGCAAGAGGATTAGGAATTCAAGGTCATTCCCAACTATATAGTAAGTTCAAGGCCAATGTGGACTACATGAGACCTGTCTTAAAACAAAAGAAAGAAGAAAAGGCCTTGA